>SKCR01015509.1:0-64521 GCA_019454045.1 Zanthoxylum bungeanum
GTGACACTCCCGGGCATGATTTATTTATTCTCCCAGACTTCTTACCGGTGTATATCAGGGGAAATTCTCGCCACTAGAAAATGTTCAATTAGTGAAATTCCTTCTCCATGTCCTTGGATGCTCTCACTCTGAGTTCGTCTCCCTGTATAACTCAAGTGCCAACCAAAGGTTTTGTGCTGAAACTGGGAAGAGGTTACCTAGATACACTAGTTTATGGGAAGTGCAGACTCTTGCCTTTACTATGCTTGGTGAAGCATTCTTAAAGGCTGGATCTTCTTTTCCTGTTGTCATTTGGCAGTCAACAGTTGAGGTATGCATACTCCTTTGCATTTGCTCATGTTCATAAAAGCATGCGGTTACATGTGTAAGCCCATTTGTGTGTTTTGTGAGTTAGGTTCTTAGAAAAGTAATGGATGTCATTGCATCTAAAAGTGTGCTTGGAGAAGACAGCCTGTTGTCCAGGTAACATTTCTGTTAGAATCCCTAAGATATTGTTAGAATCATAATCATAATCATCTAAAGATATGATTATGATTCTACATATATCTAAGATATTGTTATATAATATTGAGATATGATTATGTAATCTTAATGATTATTAGTATATTTAGTTTCTATATTTAACATGATGTAATGCTTATGTGAGGGCATGTCTCTTGTAATTCTAAGTATCCAGAATTATAGAATTATCTTATTTCTTTACATGGTATCGGAGCCAATCTATCTCTGGGTTTTGTGATTCTGTGTCTGGTTTCTCTCTTTTAGTGTCATTATTCAAGTCGGCTCGTGGGGAACACGTGCCACTTTATGAGCGTGAACCTCATGCGTCGCATCTTCTTCGGCAGTCTTGACAACATCGACGACGACGAAATACTAAAACCTTGCTGGCCGTTCGTTCATTTGACTCTTTTCTGGATTTCCTGTCGTGGGGTGATTTGACAAGTTTTCTTTAAATGTTTTGTATTGTTCTGGAATGCTTTTAACTTTTGAGGCTTTTTTTCCTAGAATATTTCAAACTTCTCACTTTGTATTTTCCTACAATGTTCAACCATCCAAACCTTCACATTGTTCCCGCTGTGCATTCTTTGGTGGCGTTAAAACATTCAAGTCACCGTATATGTTCCTGCTGTACATTTTCCAATGGTGCTAAGACACCATAGTCTCTCTGTGGTCTTGTATTGGTTTCATATGTAACAAGCTTGGTGCATATGATAATATGTTTCGGCTTGAGGGGGAGTGTTAGAATCCCTAAGATGTTTTTAGAATTATAATCATAATCATCCAAAGATATGATTATGATTCCACATACCTCTAAGATATTGTTATAAAATCATTGAGATATGATTATGTAATCCTAATAGTTATTAGTATATTTAGTTTTTATATTTAACTAGATGTAATGCCCATACGAAGACATATCTTTTGTAATTTTACGTATTCAGAAATATAGGATTGTCTTATTTCTTGACAATTTCCTTCTCCTCTCTGAAAAAACAAAGAGAATTAACACCAGAAGATTGCTTCCTTTGATCCATTTATATAAAATATTTTTAACTTTGGAAATGGTGGTGTTTCCTTGGAGCAGGTTTTATTCCTCTCTCCTGAATTGTCTTCATCTGGTTCTTACAAATTCGAAATTTTCCCTATCTGATCACGTGAGTTTATTTATTTGAGTTTTAATGGTTCCTGTCTAGTTATTTATATCTGTTTCCAGCTATTTTCTGTACATTTTCTGAGTTAAAATGTTACTGCAGGTGTCTGGTTTTGTAACAACATTAAGATTGTTCTTTGTTTATGGCCTTAATAGTAGACCACAACTTACGTCTCCAGCTATTGGTCATAATGAACAAGGTGGAGTGAGCCTTAATTTCTATTCAGAAGAACCAAAAAAGAAAGGTCGTATTCCATATAGGCCTCCCCACTTGCGCAAAAAGTACAGTGAATCTTCCAATGTGGATTTTATTTTATCAGATTCAGATTACAGTGACAATGATGGATCACTTAAAGATACTGATAGTGTTCAAGGTTCTAAGGTTAGAGTAGCTGCACTTGTCTGCTTGCAGGTAAGTTCACAAAACCATTGTTTCATGCTTTGACCCAATCTCTTATGTTCTTATAATTCAATGTTTTGTCGATATATTTCTAAATAGTTTTTTATTGTCAAAGTTCACATTTATATGAACAGTGGAAAATTGCTATTTCTGGATTGTTTTACATGTCATAGTTTTTGGTAGTTCTCCAGGATGTCCAGGTTTTTGTGGACAACTTCTTCACCTCATCGTAAAACGTCCTATTACTAATTCATTTTCTTTTCTTTTCCTTGATGAAGGATCTTTGCCAAGCTGATCCCACATCATTTACTACCCAATGGACAATTCTTTTGCCAACTACTGATGTATTAAGACCTAGGTGAATTATTATCCTTCCATTTCATTGATTCTATGTTTGGTTTCTTTTCAATTTCCTTCACAAAGTTTTCTTATCTTTCTGATTATCTTATGTTGCTTGCTTATTAGCAGGAAGTTTGAAGCGACTCTAATGACATGTTTGCTGTTCGATCCTTATTTAAAGGTGTAGAGAAGAATACTTTTGTATTTACTTGATAAAGACTTTACAAGACATAACTTTATATAACTATAAAAATACAATATATTAGGAAAGAAAATATTGAGTTATAAATACTAATTATACTAATTATTATAGTAATCATACTAATTATTGTTTTCCTAATTCCAACACTCTCCCTCAAGTTGGAGCATACATCCTGACAATATGATTGGAGGTGATATGTAATGCTGCCTGGTTGTCACAAATTAGCTTCATTTGTGCTCCTCCTCCAAAATTTAATTCTTGCAACAACTGTTTCAACCATACCAGCTCGCATGTTGCTAAGGCCATAGCTCTATATTCTGCCTCTGAACTAGACCTGACAACAACTTGCTTCTTACTTTTCCAGGATATGAGATTACCTCCAATCAGAGCACAATAACCTGTAGTAGAGCGTCTATCTGACGGAGAACCCACCCAATCTGTATCAGAATAACTAATTATCTGAGTATGCCCCTTATCATCATATGGTAGACCTTAGCCTGGTGCTCTTTTAACATATCTAAGAATGCGTATAACGACATCAAGGTAGTTAAAGGCGAGAGGCGCACCGAGGCGATCAGAGCCAGAAAAGCGAGGCGCGAGGCGAGGGGCGAGAGGCGCACGCCTCACAGACACGAGGCGCACATCTATTAATAATAATTTTAAATTTGTAATATATGCATTATTTACTTGTAAATGTAAAAAAATAATAAATAGATAGTAATTTTTTCATATATAGTCTACTTTTATATTAAATATACTCGTCAAATTCATAATACTTGACAATATGCATAATTAAAAAACTTCAAATTCAAGAAAAAATGATAATTATAATTTAATTTTCGGCCCAAAAAAAAATTCAAAGATCAAAATCAGAGAAACGGAGAACAAAATAAAAAAAAAACAGAGGACAAAATCAGCGATTACTCAAAGTAAAAGCAAAAACACAAGTATATAACCTTCCATTCCAATTTCACCTTAAAAAAAAAAAACAGAGGACAAAATCAGCGATTACTCATGACTGATGAAGAAAGATTAATAGAAGAAAATAAGAAGAAAGGTGAAGAAAGAAGAATAGAAGAAAGAAGAATAGAAAAAAAAAAACAGAGGACAAAATCGTGCGTACCTCAACGATTACTCGGCGGTGGTGGAGTCGTCGGAGGTGGTGGAGTCGTCGGCAGTGGAGGAGAGGGCCGGCTGCAGTGGAGGCTGAAACTTCTCACAGGCTGAGGTACGCACGTCGCAGGTAGCAGATGAGGAATTATGGTTTTTGAAATTTCCTTAAATACCAATTGATTCTCCATGATGCGCACGCCTCTGGCGCTTCTCGCCTCAGCGCGCCTCATGCGTTTCATGTTGCATCGCCGTGCCTCCATGGAATCGCCTCGCCTCAGCTCCGTCGATGCGCAAAGTCCAGCGCCTCATGCGCCTCTCGCATCAAGGCGCCCCTCACGTCGCCTTTAACAACCATGAACGACATCCCAAATTCCCAATGACTGGCAAGGGGTTTGTAGAAACTGACTAACCACACTTACAACAAAAGAAATATTCGGTCGCGTTATTGTAAGGTAGTTTAGCTTCCCAACTAATCTCTTGTATTATCTAGGATCATCCAGTGGTTTTCCGATTAGCTTCCTATACTCTTCGTGATTCTCCAACGGCTCCCCCTCTTTTGGTAGGAGTTTAACATTGGGATCCATAGGTGTGTCCACCGGTCTTCAATTTAACATACTAGTCTCCTGAAGAATATCCAATGCATACTTTTTCTGGGAAATAGCTACATCAGAGTTAGATTGTGCTACCTCTATGTCAAGAAAGTACTTGAGTCGTAATAAATCCTTAGTCTGGAAATGATTAAATATGTGTGTTTTTAGCTCCCGAATACCCTCTTGATCACTTCTAGTGATGACGATATCGTCCACATAAACTACTAAGTAGATGCAGTTGCTATTAAAATGACGGTAGAAAACAGAGTGATCAGCTTCACTACGAATAATTAGTAGTTTACAACATTATAAAATATCTATATATCATTAGTATATAAAGCGGTAGCCTTACTCTATAACTTGTGGCAAGTCTTATAGGGTCGGAACATGACAAGAAGTTTAGAATCAATGGACTGCCATAAGAGATTACATAATTGAGCATCAAGCTTCTTCCAAGACCTGCGCTCAGCTTCACGTATAGAATCCTCACTGGAGGTCAAATGATCTTCACATGCTTGCCCCATAAACCATAATTCAACTGAAGCCGACCAAGAAACATAATTTATAGAGCTAAGTAACTTATCAGTTGTAATAACAGGAGAACCAGAAAGAGTTGGGACGAAGGCACCTGATTTAGGCAAGATCGGAGCTCGAGGGTGAGTGTCGTCTTTTGACGGGCGATCCAAAGGTAATATCTCGAAAAAACCTGAGCAGAGCACGGAAGCAGGGGCTGGAGGCAAGCTGCGGATCGTGGCACACACGTGCATGGGAGATGGTGACACATGGGACGCACGCGTAGAAGGTGAAGACGCGCGTGAGAAGGGCTGCGGCGGAGCAGTGCACGGCAAGGGTAGATCGACAACCTCTGAGGGAAATGGTGGTGGTGGTTTGTGGAAAAAAGTTGCGGAAGTGGTGGTGGGTAAATCTAGGGTTCCGACGGTATTTTGGGAAAAACAGTGAGAGAGACGCCAAAGGAGGAAACCGACGGCGGAATGGAGACCAGCGGGCAGCGGCTGACAAGGAGTTGGAGGATGCCAGAGGTGTCGTTGGACGCAGCGCATCGGAACAGTAACGTCGGCGGTGGGCTGGCGGCAGTGTCGCAGGAAAAATAAAAAGTGACGCTATGATCAACCTACTGATACAATGTAGAGAAGAATACTTTTGTATTTACTTGATAAAGACTTTACAAGACATAGCTTTATATAGCTATAAGAATAACTTATACAATATATTAGGAAAGGAAATATTGAGTCATAAATACTAATTATACTAATTATTTTAGTAATCATACTAATTATTGTTTTCCTAATTCCAACAAAAGGTAACGGTTCCTTTATGTGGGTAGGATTTGGCATAGCTTAGTTGTCGTTGGTCTATTTTTGCTATCTATTCTAGACCCATTGTTCTTTTAACTTAGTTTCTTGTGTTTTGCTACATGAATTGTAATTTGTAAATTGTAATTTTTTCATTTTTTATTCTAATTCATTTACTGCTGTTTCTATGCATCTTTTCTTCATTAATGATATTACATGAGTGATGCTTCTACCTTACATACGCTACATTGTGGTGCTTAGGTACGGGTGGCATCTGCCTCAACTCTGGCAGTCATGTTGGACGGACCTTCAACTGTATTTCTGCAGGTAGCAGAATACAAGGAATCTATCAAATGTGGATCCTTCATGCCACTCTCAATTTCTCTTGGACGTATACTAATGCAACTTCATAATGGTACTTCCAATTTGTTGTGTTTTCTGGTTCAGTCAATTTGGTGTCAATAGTGGTTCATTTAATGCTTTCTGTCACACTTCTTGGGTACTTTTGCATGTTTGATTTTTTACTTTGCTTCTGATCTATGTGGATGTAGGTATTATATACTTAATCCAACGTGAAAGTCATGATAGATTGCTGGCATCCTTGTTCAAAGTTCTCATGCTTCTGATATCATGTACACCGTATGAATACTTTGTCTCGTAGAATCTCATGGTTATTAAATCTTCAGTTTTCCATAATTGAAAAATTTAAAGTTCTCTGATCATGTATGCTGTTCTAATTAGATAATTCTTGTCCCTTGGACTGTGCTGGATATTCCCACCATCTGAAATTTTTTGGTTTGCCTTTTTGTCTTCTGAGAAACTGTTGTGCATGTACTTATATTATTTCCTTTTTCCGTCTTTTTACTATTATTCTACAGATACTCAAGAATGCCCGGAGAGTTGATGCTGACAGTAATCACATCTCTAAGAGCAAGGATCGAAGAAGGATTTCCGTTAAAAAACGATCAAACTGGTCTTTTGGTTAGTATTTATTTACTATCTATTTTTTTTTTTTTGGGGGGGGGGGGGGTTGGAGGTTGTAATGTAAATGAGCAGGATAATATTACAGATTACCTGCAATCCAGTGTTATATTATATTATCCTGTATTGTAGTAGGCATTACACGACTCTATCTATTACACCATTACCCTGCACTGTTGCTATGAATTGCAGTATAGTTTTATCATCGAACAAGTTTACTCTTACCATTACAACTTGATGAAGACTTGACAATTCAGAAAATCTGTCTTAAGCCTATTTATCTCAGGATACCTTGCTAGACAACTGAATTAACCCCAAAAACACACCATTCAGTTCTTGTACGTTTCTACTTTTAAAGAGAACATTTAATAGATACAATGTGGGCCTTCAAATATGATCTATGTTTACCAATAATAGCTTTCTGACAGGTTGCTGCTATTAGCTGCTTAACAGCAGCTCTATCTACCTCACCTGCCCCGCCGCAAGTGAAAGAAATGTTTTTGGGGGAAATATCAGCAGGTTAGCTTTGTTTGCATCACGTGTTATTGTTGTTACTTTATGGCTTTGGCGAAATACAACTGCTATGTTCTAGTCGAAAGCTTTTAACTATTCTTACTGGGCTCTTTTTGTTTTGTTTTTTCTTTCAATTTTTGGTTTTCCATGTCCCTGTGGATGGGCCAAAAAGTTTCTATATTTTCAATTGTGTCCTTTCTGCAAGTGCAGCCTTTTTTTCCTGTTCTTTAATTGATTCTTATCTACTTCGGTTCTTATGCTTCTAGTTGTTTTTTTTTGGGGTTTATGATATCTGGAACTCTGATTGTGTGTGGATGTATAGACAAATACTATGAGGGCTTGGCAATTTGTTCTATGATTGGTTTCCTTCTATTATGAATATCCAGAAAGGTGCAGGGAATACTTACATATATGTTGTTTGCTTTCTGAAGTTTGTGTGATGTTGATTAATCTTGCATGGATGCAGCAATATACATATTCTTTTTGAATTGGTCTTATGTTCTGTTTTTGCTACCTTCCCTTGTGGTTTAAATGTTTCTATAATTCAAATTGTTATTTACGAAAATTTTTGAAGTGCTTTTCAGGTTCTGTTGAGGTTGATAAGAGGTCGGGTGTACTTATTACATTGCTTCAATGTTCAGAACAACTAGCAACCCCAGTAATATGTTTTGAGTCTCTTCAGGTAATATTTCAAATTTTCAATTAGTCTAGAGATATTTAACTTGTTTTGCTTAATTTATGTAATGAGGTATAGTTGGTGTATTCTCCTCTATTTTTGAAAACTCAAAATTAGCATGTTAAATTGTATGCCATGAAGATTACTCTGTACATCATTTGGAAGGTAAAAAGCTGCAGATTTAGGAAGATCTTGATGACTCATTCCATCATTTTTAACCTATGGAGGCAGAATCAGTATTTTGATAAAATGGGATATTTGTGTAATAGGATATAAAACTCTTTGTGGGATTGATTCCAACAGGGAAAAAAATATTAGTGCTATGGTAAACCATGATTTGAGTGCGTGGGTTGTTCTTGCACTCTTCAATGTTGTGCTTCAATAGCAATTCTTTTGGCCATGTGTTGATCTGTTCTGTTGATCACACTGGAGACATAAATGGGGAATTTTGAAGATCTCTTACAAAATTTTGTTGCTCTTAGAGAACTGATATTTTGTTGTACAAATATTTATCTTTATGAATTACAAAAATATGTGGTGCAGGCCCTCAGAGCTGTTTCACACAATTACCCTAACTTAATGTCATCATGTTGGCAACAAGTGTCCACCATTGTTTTCAAAATTTTAAAAGCAGCTAGTCTAGAAGTTCCTGTAAAGGCATGGAAGGGACATGTTGGAAACACTGCTGGGTTTATTGGGGAAAAAGTCATTACAGCTGCAATCAAGGTACTGTCTTTGTTTCCCTAGGTTTAAATCTCTTTTATAAACCTCCAGAGGGACAAAGTCTTGTGGGTTCATTATGAAAGATATCTTTTCATCTTTGAGGTTAACTCTGCGTTTGGTTTAAATGCTTCAAGTAAGCTTTGATATTTCAACTTTTTCTGCCTGAAAAAGTAGTAGCAACATAATATTGTGCTACTACCTCCATAATGAAATCCAATTTAAATCCTTTTTCTATTTGGATATCGCACATTCTCAAGTTTTGATGTCCAAGATTTTCATATTAATTCTGAGTTGAGTCAATAAAATAAAGTTTGTGGTTATATTTTGAAATTTTGAATATCATTAGTTGTCATGTCTAAACGCATCTATGAGAATGGTTCTCATATACGGCTGATAAGATTTTAGTTTTTGGTGCTCAGTAGTTGCGTGCACTGTGATTACTGGTTTTTTCCCCTTCTGTATTTATTTTATCGGCTTCTTATTCTCAATGCCATCCTGCACATGGGATTTTATTATTCGAATTGAGGCACGCCTCGAGGCGTGCGGCCGGCTCACCTTGTTTTATGAGCCGGGATGCCTTGGTGACGTGAGGCGGTTGCCTCGGATCGGGGTGTCCCAAGTCGGTTCGACTCGGTAGCCCCAATCCAAAACAAGATTTTTTAAAAAATAAAAAATATAAAAATATAAAATGGGGAGCTGAAGTCGGGATTCTCACTCCCAACTTCAGCTCCCATATTTTCAAACACCTAGCAAAACAACACAAACTTAAAAAATCCATTGAAACCCTAATCATCAATTACATTTTCGATTTCTTCATCTAAATCATCAATTATCAACTCAACCAAGTCTATCAAGCTTATCTTCACCAATTCCATCTTCAATTTCTTCTTCAAGGTTAGTTTTCAATTTTTTGGTTTCTTATCTGTGTTTTTGGTTCTGTTTTTAGATCTTTTTTATTATTTTTTATTTTTTCCTGTTTTGTTTTACCTTTTTTCTTTTCTGTTCTGTAATGTTATGTTCTTTTTTTATCCTGTTCTGTTCTGTAATTTTTGTTTATGTTCTGTTCTGATTTTTTTTTGGCTGTTCTGTATTTTTTATTTTGGTGCATGTGTTGGTAAGTGATCTCTATAGTTATTTGTAATGCTACATTAAGTTTTGGTATTTGTTTCTTAAGTAATATTTACATTTGTGATTATTTTTAGTTGTTTAATGATGGCATATTTATAGATTAGTTGTCATTTTCTTTTATTATGAACTTGTTTTGTTTTGATGATGATTTTTATTTATGTTTAAGTTGGTATTGATGTGTTATGGATGCTTTGAGTTTGATGATTTCATGAATTTTTAATTTTATTTTATATTTTCAATTTTTTCCCGTGTTTGGAATTGAGGCTACCGTCTCGACTGCCTCGAGGCTGTCCGCCTCACCTCAATCAGGGGATCGCCTCGCACCGCATACCGAGTTTTCGAACGTTGGGGCGTACAAAACAACCCTTTCCATGTAAAGATCCTCAATTGGAGTGGTCAAATGTACAATTGTTGTATTTCTCCTCTCTCTTGAAGATGTTTGGAGGAATTATTGCTCTGCGTTTTTATTCTTGATGCCTTTTCTTTCTTATTGTTGTGTTTGATGAATCAGTAATCACTTATACTTTTTCATATTTTTTCCAGGTCTTGGATGAATCTCTTCGGGCAATATCTGGATTTAAAGGAACTGAAGATCTTTTAGATGATAAATTACTGGATACTCCATTTACTTCTGATTGCATAAGAATAAAGAAGGTGTCATCAGCTCCACTATATGAGCAGGAGAGTTTAGAAGATATAAAAGCAGCAGCAAAAGCTTTTCAGTCGGGAAGTGAGCAGTGGTCTGAGACAATTGAGAAGCATATGCCACTTATTTTACAGCATACTTCTGCAATGGTTGGTTAGAGACTTTTTTCCAAGCAGCAGATTTCTTTTATACCTTTGGTTTGAATATCTTTTTGGAGTTTTTATCATGACTATATTAAGTCTTCAAGGCTAGATCAAAATCTAGAATGTCTAGCGAGTGAATTATAGTTATCTTATTTCCTGGCTTTGTCATTACTGGTAAGAAATGTTTTCACTTGTCAATGGAAGTATATTATTATTATTGCTGTTGATAAGAAACTTAAATGACACATTAAATTTGTTCGGCATTGGATGGCAAGTGCTCAATCTAGTAATTTTACCTGAAATTGAGATTGATGCTTCTCTTCTTTTTCTAGCCTATATATAGCCCTGAATTATTTTTCTCTCTTCAAGGTGAGAACTGCATCAGTTACTTGTTTTGCGGGTATTACTTCTTCTGTATTCTTCTCTTTTGTGAAAGAGACACAAGAGTTCGTTATATCATCCTTAGTAAGTCTTTGACATATACTTAAATTTAAGTTTGTTCTTCTTCAGCATGGACAATAAAACTTTTGTTTCCCCCCCTCAAATTGGGGTTTATGCATGACCTTTGTAGATTGATTCTGCTTTACATGATGAGGTTCCTTCGGTTAGGTCGGCTGCTTGTCGTGCCATTGGTGTCATCTCATGTTTTCCACAAGTTTCTCAAAGGTGATTCTTGAATATCATTAAATGATTTACCCATAAAGAACTTGTACTTTTTGTAAAAAAGGAAGTTAACTTACAAAGAACTTAAACTATATAGTGCAGAGATCCTTGACAAGTTTATCCATGCTGTTGAGATTAACATCCGTGATCCCTTAGCCTCGGTACTTCTTTATTATACTTTCTATTCAAGTTCTATTTTATATTTTTGTGAAGTTCATCTTTTATGTCTTTCTTAGCAAGTGAATATCACTTTTAATTTTCTGTCTCTCAGGTGCGTATTACAGCCTCCTGGGCTTTGGCAAACATTTGTGATTCTCTTCGCCACTGTATAGATGACTTTCCCTTTAAACCGTCTATAGGTGGGCTTAAAGAAACTAGAGTGGAGTTAAAAATTAACATATTCTATAAAAATCTTAGTTTTCTATTTCTAATTATTTTGTGTTTCTTTTAGACTCAAATGCAAACTCCCATTTGATGGAATCACTAACTGAGTGTGCTTTGCATTTAACAAAGGATGGAGACAAGGTAAACATTCAAAATGGCAAGACCGTTGTAATTAGCTTTTTACTCTAGTTGACACCTTTTTCATTTTACGCATGATTTGTTGCTGCCAGTGAGACAGACCTAATGTTGGCTTCTTTCTCTCTTGGGCTCTCTAGCTTGTCTATCTCTATAGTTGTCAGTCCAATGTACGTTGGCTGAATAGCATTATCTCTCTGCCAGTGTTTATATAATAGATTCTAATAACAGATAATCATAGTTTTAGACTTTTAGAATTACTTAAACTGTAATAGGAAATTGATACACATTAGTTCTGAGATGTATTATTTATTCAACCTTTTAAGTTGAGAAGCATAAATTTGCTATATCTGTATGAATATTGTACATTTCTGGAAGTCAGGAAGTCACTTTAGTAGAAAACTTTATGCCAGCCTTAGCAGATGTTATATTTTTGGGGACAATTTTATTTCATGCTAATTGCTCTGTATCAAAAATCACGAAATACATGATTTTTTATTTACTCTACAAAATCTTATTGCTTTTCCTTGCTAATGGAAATTTTTGACCACTTATATTTTGTTAGTGCTAGATTTGATTTTTAAGCAATGATTATATATTTACCCAAGTCTTTGTCAAATTCTTGTCACTTATTTTTTTAGATAAAATCAAATGCTGTGAGGGGTCTCGGAAATCTTTCGAGATTTGTTAAATATACGAGTTCAAACCATCCTGCCTCTTTGGGAGATTCATGTTGGCTGGAGAGAATGGTGCAATCATTTCTTTCTTGTGTCACTACTGGAAATGTTAAGGTATTACTTTCTAGTTTTTATTATGAAATAATGTTGCTAATTAGATTTGAATGGTTATGTATTCACATCATTTTCCTGTGTTCTCTTCATAAATGTGAATGTACATGTAACAGGTCCAATGGAATGTTTGTCACGCATTGAGCAATCTCTTTCTAAATGAGACATTAAACCTGCGAGACATGGATTGGTATGGCTTAAATGAATGTTCCTCTTTGCTTGGCTGAAGGCTGGGTATTTGCTCCTTTCTGTATTTATTCTTATATACTCATCAGTAAGGTAAAACTAACCAACCAAGTCGGTGCTTGGTATGCCTGTGCATTATGCAGTCTATGCAATTTGCTGACATTATGTTTGGTAAAATGCTTAACTGGAAATATTTGAATTGCTTGAACTAATTATGCTTTATATTATTGCATTTCGCTCTTATCCTTTCATAAATTGAGTTTTATAATTTTCACCTTTGAATGGATACTTGCACTGAGCTAGCTTTTCTTCTATTCCATGTCATCTGTGGTCTTGTAGTTTTGGGATCCTGTTCCTATGGAGGACACTATCAGTAGCTCATGACTCCTTGATGCATAATCTTTATACCTATGGATATTGAAAAGACATGACCAGCATCAATAAATTGACACATTTGTCTATAGTAACGGTTGTCCCAAAACTTGAAAGATGGCCTTTTCTCTCATTTATCTATTTATTGGATTTACTTGAAACTGATTTCGACTTAACGATGCATTTTGATGGTATTCTCTCCAGTCTTTGATTCTAGATTGAAAGTGTCCTATTTTCTATTGTGTCCATTAGTTTCAATTCTTTTATCTGTTTCATATTTGCAAAATTAAATATGTTGTTTCTGCTAAATACTAAGTCGTTTCTTGTATTTTGGTTCTCTGTTTCATATAATCTACTATTTGGTCAGTTGTATATTTACTTAACCTGGACATTCTCTGTTTCAATTTATCGTGCTACTTGCGTAAGTGCGTTATTGATATGATAATAATTATGTATATGAACCTTTTTTTGGCAGGGCCCCATCTGTTTTTAGCATTCTTTTATTACTACTGCGTGATTCTTCCAATTTTAAGATCAGGATACAGGCTTCTGCTGCGTTAGCTGTGCCATCATCAGTTTCTGGTTAGTACTAGGATGTTTCCATTTCCAGTTATTACAATCAAAGCTAATTTTGGTTTGTTTGTCTTGACAACTCGACAATGACTTCTGCAATTATCAATATCTTTCAACTTAGTCTCATTTAAATGCAACTTTAGCATCAGTTGATAAACTTCTCTGTGCGTCAGTTGTGCATAGTACACTGTTTGTGGTTTTTGTTCTCAGGCTTTCCACTGCCATTCAAATTCTACAACTGGATATTATTGTTCCTCATGTTCTTATTATCTGGTTTATGCAGATTATGGGAAATCATTCTCAGATGTTGTCCAAGGGCTGGAGCATATACTGGAGAATTTAGGTGCAGACCAAATTTCAGCACCATCAAGTTTCAAATATAGAGTTGCACTTCAGAAGCAGGTCAAGCTCCTAAATCATATGTATCTCGGCAGTTTGGCATCCTGTGTTATGAATTTTACATCCTGTCAATCTGTCATGCTTGGAAGATATGAATAAGATACTGAAATTAAAGTATAGAAAACATGGAATTTGATTAAGCAGAATTTTGAATATAAATGCTTATAGAATAGTGAATGGAACGTTTTACTCAATTTTCAGGTACATTATAAATCATCTCAACCAAGTGCCAATAATCTGGTTGGAGTGGAATACTAGAAAATTGCATTTGTGTTCTCTTATTCTGCCCTTGCTTCTGCGTCATAGAATTAAAACAATTGCTATTACGGTTAACCCTGTTCTTGTCCTTTTTTCTCCAAACTCTTATTTCTATAATTTTTTCCTGTTACAGTTGACCTCAACAATGTTGCATGTTCTTAGCCTTGCTTCGAGCTCTGATCACCAACCTCTGCAAGATTTCCTGGTGAAAGTAAGTGTTGATTTCTGCAAAACTACTTTAAATTGCCATCAAATATTGTGTTCATTGTTAAAAATGACTTCTTGTTTGCATTCAGATGTTTATAACTAATAAGTAGTGAAACTGATGGCACTTGTTCGTATTCTTGCCATGTGCGGTCCTATTTTAAAGAATTTGACTGGTTATACTGCTAATAGGATCAGTTACTTCTGTTCCAAGTTTTTCTACTCATTTTTGCTTTATACTTTTTTCTAAAATTATAAAAAGAAGAGGACTGATTTACATTGCTGTTTCTTTAAAATTTTAAATAGATGCCTAGTATCACTTTCTATTATTTTTGCTACAAGTTTTCTCCAATTTTTTGCTTATTCTCTTATTTTGTACCATATAGAAATCCTCCTTTTTTGAGGAATGGTTTAAGGTGCTATGCTCATCACTGGGAGAGTCAAGTACTCAACTTGAGAGTGAAAATAATTCTGTCGGGAATCAAAAGAAAGAGATAATATCCAAGGCCATGCGGTCATTGGTTGAAGTCTACGAAGGCAGAAACCAGCATGCAGTTGCTCAAAAACTTGAGATGCTGGACAGCAGTATATGGTGACCGGCTTGCTGATCTCTCATTTTTGGTTTGGCTGGTAACTTTTTTTTTTTTGAATTTGGCTGTAGGATTTTGTGATTGTTTAAAGCTCATATCTTATAGTGGATGATGAAGCAATCTTCTGTACCCCCGTTGATGCTATAGTGATAAGAGACTCTTTTGGGGTGACCATGATTGTGTGTGGCCACGGTTAATTGTCGTCATTGATGCTCATGGTCGTAAGGGTTCTTTTATAGTACATGGCCAGGGCCCCGTTTGATTGTGTAAATTAGCCCCCCGAAAAAGCCTTGAATCAATGGTATTTTGATATTTTCTTTGGGTGTTTGTTAATTGTTAATGATTGATTTTTAGCTGTAACTACTTGCTAGTTACTTACTACACACACACACACATTTATGGGTAAAATACTGTAGGTGCAGAGCCATTGAGAATACACTTGCACATCATTCTTTCTTAAATTTATTTGTAAATGTATTGGTCTTCTAGTGAAATGTGAACAGAGAACTGCCTCAGCTCTCTGAATCTAATATCCATGTCAATTGTATTATTAAACTCAGTTGATGCAACCAAAATTGAACCTTCTAATGATCTAATTAGAGAAATGCAGGTCACCCACTTTCCAAAGAGAGCCAACCACTTTCGTCTATTTTCTATTTAAATTTAAATTTCTATTGTTAATTTGGTAATGGATACCACAATGATGAGAGATTACTAGTCATAGTTGAAGGCAACAATGAACAACCTCTTCAAAGAAAAAGACGTTTTACTTTCTTTTTGTAAACCCTTGGGTGAAAACATTACCAGCTTACTAAACCTCTTACCACATTTGTTGATGTCGCGGTAAAAAAAAAAAAAAGAAAAAAGAAAAAAGAAAAAACAGTTCCATTTAATAAAGAAAAGAACATTAAAATACTCCCGACTAATATTTACACCATCAAATAATCTCTCTTAAAAATCTATTTTTTTTTCTTAGAAAAATATGAAAATTTTTTGAAGAGAATTTGAGTATGTAAAAGTTGATGTGAATAAATATTGTACGGGCCAAATTTTGTACAGGGGCAATTTCGACCTTTTGCTTCAAGCCTAAAGCTGAACACACCCCAGACTTCCCAATAAAGGGATCCAGGCCCAAAATCACCCCTTCAAGAGCCCAGCTCTCATAAAGTCTGGGTGGGCCCAAGGATGTTTAGAAAGCCCATTTTCGGTGAGCATCAACACCCATAACAGAAGGACCATCCAAAGGCCAGTCCACTTAACACTAGGGATGGCAACGGGCCGGGTATAAGACGGGGATATCAATACCCGTACCCGTGTGATATATAATATCCCCGATCCCGGCCCGTCACTCGTGCGGGTACGGTCGGGGATTCCCCGTATAGAAAAAGATATACCCGTCCCCATCCCATATCCCCTTTTATTTTTTTATTAATTAATTTTTTTTATCTTTATATTTTTTTTTTAAAAAAAAAGAAAAAATCAATTAAAAAGTTATTAGAACAAAGATATGAAATAAAAATACTAAATTAATAAATGTAGGTTCAAAAAGTTGTTAGCACAAGAAGTGAGAACCACGCTCACCAGAGAAAGGGACTGATGAAGAATGAACCAGGCGTTCTTGCTTGAAGGTGTTGGCATTGGCGACCTGACATATCATCTATACACATTAGAAGCAAAAGCAGTAGCTGAGGTTTAACTTCACTTTCAATGTTGGTACGCGTGTGGGTTAAGGATCATACTGTAATTAAATTTATTGACAAAAAAATCTAAAGTCAAACGGGTTTATTGAGCGGGTACGGGTTAGAGAGTCTTATACCCATACCCGGCCCGTATACCTAACGGGTATTAAAAATTATACCCGCACCCGGCCCGTTTTTAAAAATGATCGTTAAAAACTCGCCCCTAACATCTCGGTCCTCGCGGCCCCCATCCCCGCGGGGATTTTTGCCATCCCTACTTAACACCCAGCCTCATAAACAAGAACCAGCCGTTCCAGCCTACAATGGGTAGATGCAGTAAATACCCCTCATGAATTCGACCGTAACTGACTCCCAACAGACAAACAATCAAAGAACAGTAAACGCACACGCTCCCTTAAAGGCATGTATATAAACGAAGAAGGTGGAGGGAAAATGGGAGAGGCACGACTACCCACAACTCAATCATATTCACCTCAAAGCTTCCAACAATCCCACCTACCGCCCTCACGACAGCTGATAAGGATCAAGGTAACATCTAACCTTGACCCTCCCTCTACGACCTTTGCGCTTCATTTCCCTCACTGACTTGGGCGTCGGATGCCTACGGCATCCACCACACCGGTGGGTAGACCCTCAACGCTCACCATACCTCTTTGTTTTGTAGGATCGCCAGTGCCCCCTCTCATGAAATCTCGATTGTAGACCTTGGGCGAAAATCAACGTCTACAATTTGGCGCACCGTGGGGCCCTAGCGTTCATAACAAACAAAGCTACCAGTTGGACTACGACAAACTTGCAAGCATCACCATGGCTTCAGGCAGCGAACCATCAAATCTTATAGCCCACCAGTTGGCTATTCTCCAGGAACGTCTACGCGTACTAGAAGAAGAAAATTCGGCAATGAAGAATACCAATAACGACCTCCAAAGACAACTGGAGCATCTTTCGTCCACACGTAGCCAAGTAGAGCTGACAAACTCCCCTGTAGTACCAGGCCGCCAGCCTAATTTGGTGGAGACATTAAGCAATGAGGGAACCGAGGATCCCCTTTCTGAAGATCGTCCAATCGGGCACGGGAGAAACCAACAAGTCCCTCCGGCCGAACCATCAATAATGACGGCCTCGACAATGCGTAAGGAAATGAAGGAGTTCAATGAGGCAATTCTATCAAGCCTACCTGGAGCTAGGCTACCTTTGAGGAAAAGTATAGCAGAAACCCTGACAGATACTCCATTCGTCGAAGGGATCAACTCGGTCGAGCTCCCACGAAAGTTTAGCCCTCTAGAAATGAAATTGTACGATGGATCAACTGACCCCAACGACCACATAATCCATTGCAAGTACAAGATGATGTCCACAGGCCTTTCTCCACACCAGAGGGAAGCAGCAATGTGTAGAGGATTCAGAGAGACATTGGTCGGTCCAGCCCTCACATGGTTTATAAATTTTCCATACCGATCGATTGGATCCTACAAAGAATTGGCAGACAAGTTCGTGGGACACTTCGCTAGTTCGTGCAAGTTCGAGAAGACCACAGACGACCTCAATACAATATAACAGCGGAAGAGAGTCTCTTCGAAGCTACGTCTCACGCTTCAACAAGGAAATGATTGCTATCCCAGATCTCCACCAGCCGACAGTGGTAGAAGCATTTCGTAATGGGTTGGTGGATGATAGCGGCCTCTACAAAAAGCTAACGAATAACCGATGCTACACCATGGACCAGACCTTGACCAAAGCCCGAACGAAGATCAGATGGGAAGAGGATAAGAGGAATGCTGGAAGGGAAAGTTCTTCCAGACTAAAAAAGAAGGAACACACCCGGCCAGACGACCGAAAGAATTCTGTAGAGGGGCTGGCATACAACCGACCGAAGAACATATCGATCAAGGGATTCCCGCCCCTATGACAGGGCCCCCAACCAGGCCAATTCCTTACGACATGAGAGAGAGGACCCCTAATGATGCACCTCGACTCACAGACTACAGCTTCACCATATCACCGGGTGAACTCGTCTCAGTCCTCAGGAAGATGGGGAATGAAGTGAAGTGGCCTCCATGCTCCAAGGAAGGCTCTGGGAAAAAAGATACCAGTGGATGGTGCGAATTCCACCGAGACTACGGGCACACGACAGCCGACTGCATAACACTAAGGTTGGAAGTCTTGGAACTGTTAAACAAAGGTCACTTGAAAGACCTGCTTACGGAGAAAGGGAAAGCTACATTGGCCCGGAGAGAAGAAAGAGACGACCAAGGAGAAGCCCCAGTTCCCCCTCCACCAATCAACAACACCGTCAACCTTATCTCAGGAGGCTCAGAAGTAAGTGGGGTCTCTTATTCGGCACCGAAACGACAAACAAGATGATGTCTTTAGTCGCCTCGGACCACGAGGAGACGGTAGCAGGAGACTACACTGGACTAATGATTGAGTTCTCGGATGACAGGATATCCAGTCAAAGGAACCCCCACCATGACGCCTTGGTGATATCCCTGCAAGTGGCTAACTGACCGGCGTAAACACACACGTATAACGCAAGCGCACGTATCGTTCAAGTAGTATAAAAAATCGATCCCACGAGGACTTATTTCCTACTGTTGTTATTAATTATTGAATCTATTTATTTACAAATATCTAATTAAATGGAGAATAGAGAGATTGTTTGTTTGATTGGTTGAAAGTGGTGGTTGTAAATAAATAAATAAATAAAAAGACAAAAGAAAATACTAAGGAAAATAACAAAAGACACAAATTTCTAGGGTTGTGATTTATTCCAATATCATTATAAAGATGAAGTGATTATTTTATAGTTAGGAAATACAATGATTTATTAACCTGGAACACGAAATTATGCGAAAGCATCTGTCGATGGTCAGACACAAATACCCAGTATAACCCAATTGAACCATATTCCTATGTCAACCACATTATCTAGATTCATTAAGATTAAGTTCCATTTATGGCTACCCTCGCCCGACAGGTATATTCCTATCCTGTAAGGAAATCTATTAAAGGGTTATCTATCCTCAAGGAAGATCGTGGGCTATTAAGTCTAAGGCTGAAACCTAAAATCCCTATGTCTAGTTCATTTTAGATTTACCTAATCAATTTTATTAGTGATCGGTTAATAAAAAGCATTAAGATTAAGACTCAATAAATAAATCATTATATTACCCAAACTATAATCTAACCCTTATAAACTGGTGATATTGAAATTCATCACAACCTTAGAAAAACTAACACATAATTATAACTAGTAAAAACATAAAATTAAAAGACATAAAATAAAATGCTAAAAAGTAAATTACAATAAAATAAAATGCTAAGGTAAAAGGAATTACTTTTACTACTACTAATTTAGATATCTCCCATAAAATAATATATAAACTTGTGATATTATTTAACCAACCGACCAATCTGGCGGTATCCTGATTAAGTCCAATTAAGTCCAACCAGCCATATAGGCGGTAATATTTGTCCATAATCCAGCCATAAAGGCGGTACCAAAATAAATTTATCAACCGACCAATCTGGCGGTATCCTTGATTAATCAGGTTTAAACCAACAGAAAATAAATATACCAACCGACAATATAGCGGTATTCCTTTATTAATCAGTATTTTAAAGTGTAAATATATTATTTTTAAGGGAGATTAATCTAAATAGTAACAGTAAAAGAATTACCTTTCACCCTAGCTGGGAAATTACTTTCTCATGAATAGTAAAAACTGTAAAAAGTAAAAAGTAAAAATTAAATTACTATTATTACAAATGTAATTAAAATAAATTACAAACTAAAAAAAAATAAAAATAAAATATTTTTTAGAGAGAGAAACTCTCTCTTCATCAAAGAGATGAGAGAGAGAAAGGCACCTAAAATTCTGAAATTCGCGCAGTATTTATAGAAATATTTTTCACTGTTCCAGCGTCGCGACGCCAAGCCCTCAGCGTCGCGACGCTGATTTTTCACTATTTGGTTGACGTGGCACGATGAGAAGGCGACACGTGGCATGGCGGCTGATGTGTTAGAACGACACGTGTCATGGCGGCTAAAACTCAATTATTATGCTGACGTCATTGATGACGTGTCACTGTTCATGACGTCATTGGTGACGTCACTGTGATGATGTGGAAGACAACGTGGCGACACGTGGGGCGGCGGCCGTCAGACGAATGAGAGGTTGACACGTGTCGCGCTGTGATTGGCTGATGATGACGTGGCATGTTGACTCGGTTGACTTGCTGATGTGGCTGCTGATGTGGACGATGATGTGGCGACACGTAGGATGACACGTGGGCGGTGGCCGTCCAAGCAATAGGATTTCGACACGTGGCACGGCGCATTTTAGCATCTCTGTTGTGATGGTGACACGTGTCACGGCGCACGTTAGCAAAGTCAACTTTTCTCAGATTCTGATTTTGTGGACCCGGCGCATGTTAGCAGATTCGGCGCACGCTGGGCGTCGCGACGCGGAAGGTCTGGGCGGCGCGACGCTGGAAATTACCAAAATGCCCTTTTCGCCAATTTTTACTGTTTTGCTCCAAATTACCTCCAGAATGTCCTGAAACTTTATTTATCTACAAAATAACACAAAACACATCAAAACATTCACAAAACTCAAGAAACTGTACAAAATATTAGATTAAATGAGTGGGAAATAGTGATATAAATACCACTCATCACACCCCCAACCTAACATTTTGCTAGTCCTCGAGCAAAATACAAAATAAAATAACTGAATAAAAATTTAACTAAGCCATTTTCGTAGGGATCACGGTTGCATTTAGCATATGCAACAAGCCTTTAAACCCCTAGGTGTCCCTAGTGGACGAGTTGTAGTCTCGTGAGGGTTTACAGCAATGATACCCCACAAACATTTTACAAAAGTAAAAAGGTATTAAAACTAATGCACACAAAAGCAAAAAGACAAGCGAAAAGAGAATAAAAAAGTTAGTAACTAATCAGGTGAAACTTCTACTACAAGTTACTAGTTGTTTTGTTTCTTTCTAAATTACCGAATAAGTAAATTCTCCGATTATTTTTACCTTTCTTCATATACACAGTCAACATAATATTAAACAACTCATTTTTGCCCACAACAGTCATAAGTGCAGTTGATAAGAGAGTAATATTTTTGTCCTAAAGTTCTATCAGATTTCACACCTTTTGTGTAGTAATGGAATAATTTTCTGATTTTTCTGATTCTTTCTTTGATTTTCTGAATTTTGACTTTTTATATTATATACAATACCTTCCGTCTATGTAGCGAGCTTTGGGTTGGTGATTCCCAAACCAGTTGGCTTTAGGGCACCAGGTGTTAAGACACCCCTACGAACTTAATTACTCAGACTTCAGATATGAATATATTTTTGCAGTATCTTCGATCCATGTAACGAGCTTTGGGCCAATGACTCCCAAACCAGTTGGTTTTAGGGCACTGGGTGTTAAAACACCCTTACAGACTTAATAACCCGGATCTTAGATACTTTATTTTTTTACATCAAATTTTTTTTTTTTTTTTTTTTTTTTTTTACTTCCATCACTTTTTGAGATGCTTCCTCCAATTAAACTAGAGCACGGAATATTACAAACTTTCAATTTTAGCTTATGTCGTATGTTTCCATGTATGTTGAATACCTGTCAATGAGCATATGAAGATTCATTTTAGTCAGTATTATGGAGAATTCACAAATTAAATAATTCAAAAGGAAATAAACAAAAATTAACTTATTTCGAAATAAATGGTTTGAAATACGTCTCAAGAGTGGAAACTCCTTACTCGGCTATTTCTTACCAATTCACCTTTTTAGTCAAAATAAAAACACAAAAATGCAAAATATTTTTGTAATTTTTGAAAATTTTTCAATTTTTTTTGTATTTTCGAAAAATTTTGGACTAAAAATAAAAACAACATACAAACTAAAACAAGGTACTAATCAACTAATTTCCTCCCCCAAACCTAAATGAGACATTGTCCCCAATGTCTTAAACAGTAAAAGGAGAGTTTAAGAAGGTCGTACCTGGTTAGCTGAAATCTACAGGAAATTAAAGGTTAAGATCCAGATTAATTCGACGCCTCTTACCACGATCGTCCTCGGACCATTTATCTTGGAAAGGAGAGGGTCAACTTGTGGTTCATAGCTACGAGTTGGTCAATTAGATCCGGAGCAGTTCTGGCAGTGAAGAGGAGTTCTTTCATAGGTTTCGACACGAACCCATTTCTCCGAGCATCATCAAGAAACACACAAAGAAAATCATAAAAACCATCAACGTTGTACAGCCCAATTGGTTTCTGATGTATGTTTAGGTTCGCCCAAGATAGTACAATAAAAATTTCCTCCAATGTGCCCAAGCCTCCTGGCAAAGCAATAAAAGCATCAGAACGGTTAATCATTTCTACCAGTCGTTCAGACATACCTGGCACGATCAGTTCCTCTCCGTTTGATGATCCAATAAGGTTAGCCTCTGCCAAGGGTTTTGGTACGATTCCCAAAACATGACTGCCTCCTTCCTGTACGGCCTTTGATACAATCCCCATAAGTCCAAGATTGCCTCCGCCATATATTAAGTGTATATTCCTTGCGGCTAAGACTCGACCCAATTCCTGTGCTGCTTCTATGTATTGTGGTTTAGTACCAACAGTACTACCGCAAAACACACAGATGTTTTCAACTCGTCTTCTTGAAGTGGCTTCCATTTTTTTTTATATATTACTTTCTCAACTATGGATGCCTTCAAAAGTGCACTAACGGGCTGAATTTATAGTACCTGAAAGGGGTGAGTAAAAATAGTACAAGTATCTTCCAGAGGACGCTTGTTAGCTAAACAACAAATGGATCGTGAAAGGTCAAAAAGTCTGGATCCTGTCTACGAAAATAAAGATAATTCCAAAAGAAAAGCGAATCAAAGCAATAATTAAGGTAACGGAATTGTGTATGCAATACGCCACTCGCGTAGTATAAATTCATTAGGATGTATCTTAAGATTTCATTCCTTATTCAGCCATCGCTAATGAATTGTTTCTCATCTTTGGTGCCAAACATAATTCTTTCTGTCTTAAAATGCTTTGCTTGTGCTTTTCCCTACAAAAATAACATACAAAATTAAAAAGTTCACACTATGTATACATAAAAGAGATTAGAAGATATTACCTAGTCAGCTGAAATTTTACAGGAAAAATTATCATAAGGAAAAATTTATGTCCAATTTACGTTTTTTTTTTTAGTGAAAATTTCGACAGAGTCTCCTCTAAAAATTTAAAATCTCCCCAAATTCATCCTAAAAAATTATCACCAATCAAATCCCAACTTTGGCATTTTTAGAAAAATCCGACAGAGTCTCCCCTGAATTTTTGATTATCCAACACAGCCTAAATCTATCAAATGCCACAAACAAACTCCAAATATCAAACTCAATTTCTTCGCCCCCAATACTACGAATCAAATTCAACCATCCAACACTTCGTAATCCAACACACACAACCAATTCACAATTCAATTTTTCAATTTATCCATTACCAAATCAAATTTTTTTATCAAATCATTACGTAATTTTGATTTTGGCAGTGAAGGATACGGATCGATTTGAACTTGGGTTTGATTTGTGAGGCTCGGTTTCGGTTGCTGTGGTGGCAGTGGTAGCCGGTGAGGCTCGGTTTTAGTAAGGTTTCGGTAAAGGTGGGGTGTATCGGCAGTGGGTGGCTTCTGGTGACTCTCGTTGGCTGTGGTTGGCAGTGGTGGCTGGGTCTCGGTTTAGTGGTTTTTTTGGTTGTTGAGTCACGGCTCCGGTTCAGTCCAGGCGAGGTGGTGGTGGTGGTGATCGGAATCGGCGATGAAGGTCTCGGCAAAGATGAAGAGGGTGTCGATCTCGACGGTGGTGGGTTAAGACTCGGCGAAAGGTTGCAGTCTCGGTTTGGTCGAAGGTGATGGCTTCTGGGTTGGTCGATGGAAGGCCGATTGGTTCGTGGTTCGCGGTTGAGTCACGGCAGGGGTGGCTCGCGATGGTTGCTCACGTGTTTGTTGATGCGGCTGGTGAGGTTATGGTGATGAGTCTTGGTTTTGAGGTGATGGTGGTGGTTGGTGGTGATGATTCGGTTGTGGATGGATTTGGCTGCTGGGTTGAGAGAAAATGGTGAGATCTGTGAAGAAGAGGAGTGATCTGTGCGTGGTGGCTGCTGGTTTTAGGCTTGTAAACAAACCAGTGTCGCGACGCTGAAATTGGTCGTGCGTCGCGACGCTCGGTAATTTTTAGGGATTTTTTTTTTTTTTTTTTTTTTTTTTTTTTTTGGCAAAACCATGTCTTGCGACAGATGAATCCATAGGGACGCGTCCCAAAAGTAGACTTCTTACTCGGCCGTCTTTTCTGGATTGACTTTGTATCTTCGTGATTTTGTCAAATTTTTATTTTGTGAAAATCCCGCTTGTACTGGCTTGCTTTGTCCTGATAAATTCCATTTTAATTTTTCCTGCAAAACTACACACAATTAAAAAGTTCACTACAAAAATAAATAATTAATTAAATAAATTACAACAAATTGCATGGGTTGCCTCCCTGCTAGCGCTAAATTTTCGTCTTCAGCCAGACGTGACTGAAATTCATCTGTTAAGGAGGTTTCAATGTCGTTTTGGATGTCCGATTAAAGACAATCCCGTGAGCGTTGCTTTTGAAGGTCTCTTCCAACGGTAAAGTGGTAAAAAGAATTTTGTCTTATTCAATGCTCGTGTCACCTTTTTGATCCTTGTTGCTCCATTGGTTCCTGAAAAGAAAGTAATAAAATTAGGAGGTCTCGTATGGTGCTTGACTTGGAATGGAAATTCCATTTTTTCAAGCTTCTGAGTGGTTTCTTTGATTTGTACTCCCCAAAACAGCGATGTTTCTCCTGAATGCTCTGGATCTTTAATAAGGTCAGATATTTGCTCTTCTATTTGCTCTGCTTCTTGCTCCACCTTTTCTTCACAGATGTATTTGAAAATTTCTGCATTCAGCTCTTCATCTGTCATCTGTGAAATACATGTTTCAAAATTTTCAACCTGAAAAGAAATGTTAGATTTTGGGTCTTCATCCTCTGATCTGGTTGAAATGATTGGCTCAGGTATTTCTTCATCAAACATTTGTGCAATGGAATCTCCAAGATCTTCACTTTGAGGATACAGAATTCCATCCTCAATTTTTGATGTATTTGGTAGAAACAGCTCAGTTTCATCTTCGTCAGAATCTGAATAATAGAAATCAAATCGAGACTTTGCCGGTTCGGGTTCCTGAACTGATACCTCTGGTTGTTGATACTGCTCAACCTTCTCCTCTGTTAAGGTGTCATCGTGGATTTCTGGGTACTCGAAGGCTTCATCAGTGCCATCTGAAACTGGTTCTTGAGGTATTTTGTTCTGGTTTTCTATTAATTGTCTGATCTGATCTGTCATTCTCTGTATGGATTCTGCGTTACTATGAATTTGTGCATCAAATCGAGCTCCTTGTTCTTTGAACATGTGAATTAATTGATCTTCCTCGGATGGTTCTGGTTCTTGATAAGGATCGAAGGAAGATGGTGGATAAGATGGAAAATGTGATTCTGTGAAATGTGATGGCTCTTCGTACCATGATTGTCTCCAGAAATTCTCCCACTCTGATCGATATATACATTGATCGCTCGGGTGGTTACTATCACAAATCACACATCTCCCCATTTCGTTCTGATGAACAAATGTAGCATTGCTTGGTTCTGGCATCCAGTGATAATTATTGGGCTCGACAACAGGCCACAGAAAACCGGACTGTTGCTCCCAGATTTGGGGTGTATCTCTTGTAACGCTTGTAATTTTTCAATCTCCCAGTAGTGTTCCATTTTTTTTAATCACCTGAAAACAAAAGAAATAAAAATTACAAAATAAAAGAAAGAAAATTAGATATAAGTAAATTGGATAGTTTCAAAATTAACAACTCAAGAAAATTAAGTCCCCGGCAACGGCGCCAAAAACTTGACCGGCGTAAACACACACGTATAACGCAAGCGCACGTATCGTTCAAGTAGTATAAAAATATCGATCCCACGAGGACTTATTTCCTACTGTTGTTATTATTATTGAATCTATTTATTTACAAATATCTAATTAAATGGAGAATAGAGAGATTGTTTGTTTGATTGGTTGAAAGTGGTGTTGTTAAATAAATAAAAAATAAAAAGACAAAAGAAAATACTAAGGAAAATAACAAAAGACACAAATTTCTAGGGTTGTGATTTATTCCAATATCATTATAAAGATGAAGTGATTATTTTATAGTTAGGAAATACAATGATTTATTAACCTGGAACACGAAATTATGCGAAAGCATCTTGTCGATGGTCAGACAAATACCAGTATAACCCAATTGAACCATATTCCTATGTCAACCACATTATCTGGATTCATTAAGATTAAGTTCCAATTTATGGCTACCCTCGCCCGACAGGTATATTCCTATCCTGTAAGGAAATCTATTAAAGGGTTATCTATCTCAAGGAAGATCGTGGGCTATTAAGTCTAAGGCTGAAACCTAAAATCCCTATGTCTAGTTCATTTTAGATTTACCTAATCAATTTTATTAGTGATCGGTTAATAAAAAGCATTAAGATTAAGACTCAATAAATAAATCATTATATTACCCAAACTATAATCTAACCCTTATAAACTGTGATATTGAAATTCATCACAACCTTAGAAAGACTAACACATAATTATAACTAGTAAAAACATAAAATTAAAAGACATAAAAAAAAATGCTAAAAAGTAAATTACAATAAAATAAAATGCTAAGGTAAAAGGAATTACTTTTACTACTACTAATTTAGATATCTCCCATAAAATAATATATAAACTTGTGATATTATTTAACCAACCGACCAATCTGGCGGTATCCTGATTAAGTCCAATTAAGTCCAACCAGCCATATAGGCGGTAATATTTGTCCATAATCCAGCCATAAAGGCGGTACCAAAATAAATTTATCAACCGACCAATCTGGCGGTATCCTTGATTAATCAGGTTTAAACCAACAGAAAATAAATATACCAACCGACCAATATAGCGGTATTCCTTTATTAATCAGTATTTTAAAGTGTAAATATATTATTTTTAAGGGAGATTAATCTAAATAGTAACAGTAAAAGAATTACCTTTCACCCTAGCTGGGAAATTACTTTCTCATGAATAGTAAAAACTGTAAAAAGTAAAAAGTAAAAATTAAATTACTATTATTACAAATGTAATTAAAATAAATTACAAACTAAAAAAAATAAAAATAAAATATTTTTTAGAGAGAGAAACTCTCTTTCATCAAAGAGATGAGAGAGAGAAAGGCACCTAAAATTCTGAAATTCGCGCAGTATTTATAGAAATATTTTTCACTGTTCCAGCGTCGCGACGCCAAGCCTCAGCGTCGCGACGCTGGATTTTTCACTATTTGGTTGACGTGGCACGATGAGAAGGCGACACGTGCCATGGCGGCTGACTGTTTAGAACGACACGTGTCATGGCGGCTAAAACTCAATTATTATGCTGACGTCATGATGACGTGTCACTGTTCATGACGTCATTGGTGACGTCACTGTGATGATGTGGAAGACAACGTGGCGACACGTGGGGCGGCGGCCGTCAGACGAATGAGAGGTTGACACGTGTCGCGCTGTGATTGGCTGATGATGACGTGGCATGTTGACTCGGTTGACTTGCTGATGTGGCTGCTGATGTGGACGATGATGTGGCGACACGTAGGATGACACGTGGGGCGGTGGCCGTCCAAGCAATAGGATTTCGACACGTGGCACGGCGCATTTTAGCATCTCTGTTGTGATGGTGACACGTGTCACGGCGCACGTTAGCAAAGTCAACTTTTCTCAGATTCTGATTTTGTGGACCCGGCGCATGTTAGCAGATTCGGCGCACGCTGGGCGTCGCGACGCGGAAGGTCTGGGCGGCGCGACGCTGGAAATTACCAAAATGCCCTTTTTCGCCAATTTTTACTGTTTTGCTCCAAATTACCTCCAGAATGTCCTGAAACTTTATTTATCTACAAAATAACACAAAACACATCAAAACATTCACAAAACTCAAGAAACTGTACAAAATATTAGATTAAATGAGTGGGAAATAGTGATATAAATACCACTCATCACTAACTTAATGATCAAGAGAGTGCTAGTTGACACTAGATCGTCAGCCAACATTATCTTCCTGACGACCCTCAATGACATGGGAGGAGGATTGAAGAAATTAAATCATCGGTCTACGGCCTTGATAGGCTTCAGTGGAGAGCAGAAATTCACTATGGGTGAAATCTGCCTCCCAGTACACGCATGGGGAATCAATAAAATGATTATGTTCCTGGTCCTTGATTGCCCTTCAGCCTACAATCTGATAATGGGACGACCATGGAACCACGAGATGCGAGCTGTTTCATCCACTTACCACCAGGTGTTGAAGTTTTCAACTAAATGAGGGGTCCAAGAGATTAGAGGGGATCAGCTTGCTTCCAGGGCCTGTTACCAAACCACCATAAAGCCTAAATCCCAGTCGGCATAGCAATTACAGGAAGGATTTTATCGAGACTACGCAGATGTGAAAAAAATGGAAGAACTT
This sequence comes from Zanthoxylum bungeanum, assembly GCA_019454045.1. NCBI lineage: Eukaryota > Viridiplantae > Streptophyta > Magnoliopsida > Sapindales > Rutaceae > Zanthoxylum > Zanthoxylum bungeanum. Next base: position 29,280 of record SKCR01015509.1, read on the forward strand.
GACGAGGTCCAGATTCACCCACACTACCCGGACCACAAGACCCAAGTTGGAGCCGAACTTGATCCGGTGTTACGGGCCGAACTGGTGGATTTCCTCCATAAGCACCATGATTGCTTCGCCTGGTCGCATGGAGATATGACGGGGATAGACCCAAATTTGACGACACACGAGCTACATGTGGATCCGACCTACCCGCCTGTTAAGCAAAAGAGGATGAAGTTTACCCCAGAAAGGAACCGGATCATCGACGAGGAAGTTCAGAAGTTATTGGAGAATGGAGCAGTCAAAGAAGTGCAGTACCCGAACTGGCTTGCCAATGTCGTGGTCGTACGGAAGAAGAATGGAAAATGGCGAGTCTGCATCGACTTCACAGACCTGAACAAGGCATGTCCAAATGACTCCTTCCCACTCCCGCATATAGATTCATTGGTCGACGCTACAGCGGGGCACGAACTACTAAGTTTCATGGATGCATATTCAGGCTACAACCAGATCCTCATGCATCCGAATGATCAGGAGAGGGCATTTGTCACCAACATAGGGATCTATTGCTATAAAGTAATGCCATTCGGGTTGAAGAATGCGGGCGCTACCTACCAGCGGCTCGTGAACAAGATGTTTTCCCATCAGATTGGGAAAACCATGGAGGTCTACATCGATGATATGTTGGTGAAGTCTTTACAAGCCGAGCAGCACCTGGAACACCTTGGGGATGCATTCGACGTCATGAAGAAGTATGGGATGAAACTGAACCCCACCAGTGTGCCTTTGGGGTAGCTTCGGGGAAATTCCTTGGGTACCTGGTCACTCGACGAGGAATAGAAGCTAATCCGGAGCAGATAAAATCCATACTCAACATTCCATCCCCAACAAACCCGAAAGAAGTCATGCGACTTGCAGGGAGGATAGCAGCTCTCAATAGATTCATCTCCAAGTCTACCGACAAGAGCTTCTTGTTTTTCTCCACCCTTGGTAAGTCGAAGAAATTTGATTGGACCCCGGCTTGCGAAGAAGCCTTGATCAGATTGAAAGAGTACCTGACTACACCGCCTCTTTTATCCAAGCCAGCTGATGGTGAAAGACTATACCTTTATCTAGGAGTATCGCCACAAGCAGTCAGTGCAGTTCTGATAAGGGAAGATGAAGGACAACAACATCCAGTCTACTATGTAAGTAGAGCCCTGCTTGACCCTGAGACTCAGTATACTCAAATGGAGAAATTGGTCCTCGCTCTGGTGATGGCTGCACGAAAGCTTCACCCATATTTCCAGGGCCATCCTATCACTGTGTATTCCACCTACCCCTTACGAAGCATTCTTCACAAGCCCGAGCTCTCCGGAAGATTGACCAAGTGGGCTGTTGAACTTGGGGAATACAACATCACCTATCAACCGCGAACCGCCATCAAGTCCCAAGCCCTCGCGGATTTCGTGGCAGACTTTAGTCTCAATTCACAAGAGGATATTTGAGAAGAGATACATTGTGTCCAATATACAGAAGTGTGGAAACTCTCGGTGGATGGCTCATCCAGCAGACAAGGTTCCGGGTTAGGAGTTGTGATCACTACTCCTACAGGCGACATTATTCAACAAGTGTTTAAATGTGGTTTCCAAACTACCAACAATGAAGCCGAGTACGAAGCGCTGATAGCCGGGCTTGCACTACTCAAAGAGTTTGGGGCGATAAGAGTGGAAGCGACGTCCGATTCACAACTTGTCGTCAATCAGCTTCAGGGAACCTACCAGGCTAGAAGGGCTCAGATGGCAGCCTATTTATCTAAGGTAAAAGAAGTCCAGTCTACATTTGAATCATTTGAAATTTCACAGATCCCAAGAGCCGAGAACACCCATGCGGATGCCATGACACACCCTCAGATCCACACTACAAGAAGGGAATATCCAAGCCATCCCAGTAGCGTATTTGCAATGGCCAGCCATAACTAAAATAGAAGGTGGCGACGTCTCTCATATCACATAAGTCGACTCATGGATGACACCTCTAATCAAATACTTGTACGAATGATCGTTACCAACAGACAAAGTGGTCGTCCGAAGGATAAAACAACCGGCTACACGTTTCGTCCTGTACAACAACCAACTGTTAATGAGATCACTTGCTGGGCCCTACCTCAAAAGCCTCTCTCCCGAAGAAGCGCAATACGTTTTGGCCGAGCTGCACGAAGGACAATGTGTGAATCACTCTGGTGGAAGAAGTCTTGCATGTCGAGCCTACACAGCTGGATGTTACTGGCCGACTGTAGGCATTGCATTTTTGCATATAAGCCCGATGATGAGTCTCTCATGGAGACACTACCTCTTTAGTTGTGAAAGCCGCGGGGGAAACGGACGTTGGAAGGGTAACGTTGGAAATTAGCATTTTGTCAGAGTTAACTCGCTTGTTTCGCTTCGGGTTCGCATGTTGGACATCTGTTTTAAAACACACCAAACCCATTAAATCACATCCAAAAATAATTAAAATATTTAAAACACATCTCACAAATTAAACAATTAAAACCAATAAAATTAAACTTAAATTAAATTAAATCACATTCACCAATTAAATTGAACTTGAAATTAAATTAAATTAAATTCCTAATTTAAATAAAACACATTCCTAATTTAATTAAATCACATTCCTAAATTTATAAAATCATATCCTTAACTAAAAAGAATAAATCAAATCACTTCCCTTAATTAAAAGATTTTCCCTATCACATACTAAATTAAAGATATCCCTCTTAAACACACAAATCCTATTCCCTCCCCAACAAGGTAAAACTCATCCCCTTGCCTATAAAAATAACCTCTCTCCACACATTCAAACCCTGACTGGCTGGCACATTCACGCAAAATCACAAGAAATTGCATAGCTGATTCACGCCCAAAAGCCTCCTAAAATTCACTTCATATTGCCGCACTACTCACATATCCACCAAAAGAAAACCCTAATAGCTTAAGTCTTGAACAGCCACCACGCCCCTAGCTTCATCACAAACACACGACACCTAGCCCCCATGCAGACACTCCCTTCACGGTAACTGCCCCTTCTCACTGCCAAGCGTCCACAAGCCTCCCCCACTAATGTGCAAATCAACTAACCATCCTCAGCCCCTTTACCTTAACGCCACAAATCGTCTATTGCCTTCACGCCCACTACACTCATGCCCACTGACCTGATCATCACGTTGCTGCCTCACCATCAAGCCTTAGCGCCACCTGCCACACTCACAAACTGCACACACACACTTAAAGCCCACTCAACACTCACGTACTGCCCACACTCACAAACAAAGCTCACTCATACGCAGCACCTATGTTGAAATAGCCTACCTTCACGTAAAACCCAAAAACCCCACTCAACTCATCACGCCACATGCCCTCAACAGATCACGCCACAAGCCACAAATCAGCCCAAAGCCTAACGCTAATACAGCCATAAAACTCTTCACGTTACAGCCCACTTCACCCATAAATCTGCCTCACGCCAAGGTCCCTCACTACCCAGTTCAACGCCCCCTCACTGCCCAGTTTAGCCACATATTCGCTGCCTGAAACCGCACCATAAAAACCCCCCAAAAAAACTACCCAAAACTGCACCTAAAAAACAGCCCCAAACCAGTCCAAAAAAACCACAAAAACAGTAGCCTAAATTACCAAAACAGTGACCTGAAACGCGGCAGCAAAACAGCAGCGAAACGGAGTAAAAACAGCAGCCCGATCATCAAAAAAACGAGGAAAGACGTTGAGTAGCCAAACCGGAAAAGCATCGGATCAATCACCCTTCCAACGGACGTGTAACGCCCTTTCTTGAGACAACAAAAGAGGTTAGACCTGAGGGCACCCTTTTATTCATTATCTTTCGTTTATTTTATTTCATCTGAATATTATCGCATGAGAGTCGTTTGAGGCATGATGTGATTGTTGGATGAGCGGGATGTGTGTTCCCTTTTGTGGTATATCGGATGGAAACCCGGACGTAAATTCCGTAGCCCATTTCGAATGGACGGTAGTGCGGTCTGCACTCGGGATACAACGCCACGTACCACTTAAGATGCACATATCTCGTCTCATCCAAAATTGTATTTGAGCATGTCATAGTTCTAGGCCATTTATTTATTATTTAAAGCATGGTTTAATTTAGTTTGTTATTTATTTGTTAAAGCATATTTAGGTTGTTCCTTATGCATGTTATTAGTTTATGATGTGTTTGGATAATGATTTATACATGTTGATTTAATGGTTCAATATGCTCGTTGTGTTACATTGCGTGGAGTTATTTGGATGAAAGCATGTTAGATTTAAGTACCCTTGAGCATGATTATTGAGTAGACTCGGTTGATTAATTGCACAAATCATATCATCACAAGTGACATAAGTAAGGGACCATTCCGAACCCAACGGTTTGAGGTCTTCCCTTGCGAGGGGTGAGTGCGGCCTCAAATCTTTGTCCCGGTTCACACCGGGTGGCGACTCCATGTTATTTCGTACTCCCAACTAGGCCGCGAGTCTAGAACAGCGTCGCCCAGGTTCTGTTGTCTACACCGACGATGCGAGCTGACGTAATTGAATATGCTCGTAATTGCGAGAAATGTCAGAGGTTTGCACCAGTCTCCCATCTTCCACCTGAAAAACTTAGGCCCTCCTTAGCTCATTGCCCGTTCATGAAATGAGGGATGGACATTGTTGGGAAGTGACCGGTGCTTTCACACGTGTATAACGCAAGCGCACATATCGTTCAAGTAGTATAAAAAATATTGATCCCACGAGGACTTAATCATCTTTTGGCGCGTCGCGACGCGTAAGCCTTATGTGTCGCGACCTCTAACGTATGCCACCTGCTAAAATGCTCCGGGACACGTGGACCAATCAGAGAAGTTTTGCTAAAATGTGCCATGCTAACGTGCGCCGTTTGCTAAAATGCGCCGTGCTAACGTGCGCACGTAACACATGTCACCATCACATGCTGTCGACAATCATCATCGACACTAAAATACACCTGCCATATGTCAACATCTCAGCGAATCATGCTAACATGCGCCATGACACGTGTCGCCATCACATGCTGCTGAAACTAATAATTCAGCCGCCGACGTAAGTGTGACACGTGTCACGATCTCGCGAAGCCAATCCGATACGTGTCAATGAACTACGCGCGTCGCGACGCGCATAGGGTGTCTCATCGCAACGCACAGGGCCTATCGACGCCTATAAATTCAGCTCGAGATTTCAGTTTCAGATGTACCTTCCTCTCTGAATTCTCTGATGTAAATAAGGAGTTTGTTTCTAGTTTTCTTTATATTTCAGTTTTGTAATTAATTTTTAGTTACTTTCTGTAATAATAATTTACTTTCTTTACTTTTTCAGTTTTTACTATTCAGCTATGAGGAGGTAACTTCCCCCTGGTAGGGTGAAAGGTAAAACTTTTATTACTGCTATTTAGATTAATCTCCCTTAATTATAATATATTCACTATTTAAAATTTGACTTAACAAGGATACCGCTATATTGGTCGGTTGGTAATCAATTATAAACTAATTTTAACCTGACTAAGCATGGATATCGCCTGGTTGGTCGGTTGGTAATTACCGCCTATATGGTTGGTTTATGGACAAATAATGATACCGCCTTTATGGTTGGTTGAACTTAATTTGACTTAATCAGGTTACCGCCTATATGGCTGGTTGGTAATATCACACAAGTTAATATATTATATTAAAGGAGATATCTAAAATAGTAGTGATAAAAGTATATCCTCTAGCCCTAGCATTTTCTTTTATTGTAATTTTCTTTATTTACTTTTTAGCATTTTACTTTATTTAAGTTTTTACTAGCCCTAGTTATGTGTCGTAACTAAGTTAGTTATCTAGGGTTGTGATGAATTCTAATGTCACTGGTTTATAAGGAGTTATTTTATAGTTTGGGTAATATAAAGGTTTACTTATTGAGTCTTAAGCTTAATGCTTCTTGTTAACTGGCCATTAATAAGATTGATCTGGTAAACTTAAAATAAACTTGATAAAGGAATTTTAGGGTTTAGCCTTAGACTTAATAGCCCACGATCTTCCTTGAGGATAGATAACCCTTAATAGGTTTCCTTACAGGATATATATATACCTGTCGGGCGGGGGTAGCCATAATTGGAACTTAAACTTAATGAATCCAGGTAATTTGGTTGACATAGACATATGATTCAATTGGCTTATATTGGGTATTTGCATCTAACCATCGACATAGGCTTTTGCATAATTTTGTATTCCAGGTTAGTAAATCAATAAATTACACAAACATGAAATAACCACTTCATCTTTAATTAGATATTGGAAGAAATCACAACCCTAGATAGTTTTATAAATTTGAATTTTCCTCAAACTACTTTCGCGTAATTTTATTCACTTGTTTTTAAATTTAATGTCATCACCCATCAATCAATCATCAATCTGTTAGATACTAGTAATTATTTGGCCTCATAAAAATTCATAGCTTAGGTTTTAAGTCCTCGTGGGATCGATACTTTTTATACTACTTGAATGATACGTGCGCTTCCGTATTACGCGTGTGATTTCGAACCGGTCACCGGGGTCATTGCAAATACAAACTATATTCTGAGCCTTCCTCCGTCTGATAGGAATTGGAGGGTGGTGTTGGCGGAGAAAAGGTTAAGGTTGACACCGCTGTGGAGAGAAGTTTTATATCCCGAAGGTATCCCTCTGCCATTGACCAAAAATATTCTGACTGTCGTACTCATAACCTGGGCGTGTCGACTCCTATATGAAGAGACTTTCTTTTTGCGGACTATAACTCCCGAGGAAAATTTGTGCGCAGTGGAGAGGATGAGCCAATTCAGGTTACCTTCTGTCGAAGAAATGCTTGAGCGTAGGAAGAAGAAGAAGGTTAAAGGGACGGAACTCGAAGTCGTTCATGAACCCCAACAGCCGAAGAAGGATGGCGCTCCTCAGCCCCAGCAGAACCTGTTCGCAGAACGTCGAGTGGGTCTGGGCATTCCTCTAAGAAGAGGAAGCAATTGATGGATCTTGAAGAAGATCCAGAGTACGTCGTGATAAAGATACCGAGGAGCACGACTGTGGATGCTGGTTTTCGCCCAAGGTCCACAATCGAGAATTAGAAGGAAGGGCACTAGCGATCCTGCAAAACAAAGGTAGAGTGAGCGGGAGTACTGCCCACCGATGTGGTGGGTGCCGGGGGCACTCTGATGCTCAAGTCAGTAGAGGAGATGAGCTATAAACACCGTAGGATGAGAACAAGGGTAGATATTACCTTGATTCCCGTGTTATGTTGTGAGGGCGGTAGGTGAGAGGGTGAGGCTATGGAGAGAATATTCTCAGCTTATGAGTATGAGAGCTTGCCCCAGTATGTGGAGACTTTGGTTCCTCTTATACGCCATTCCAGGTGGGACTCATGTATGCCTTAATTGTCATACGCTTTAGATGCTTGTAACGGTCGAATCATGAAGAGGCAGTATGGACAGTCATGGAGGAGAGCAGTTATGGATAGTCATGGAGAGGCCGTTATGGGTTTGTATGTTTCATCATGGGTTGCATTGATTGGTTTCGGGTATCGGTCTTTGGGTATGGTTGTTTCTCCGAGCTTGGGCCTGCACGATGTCTTTGGGTTCGGTTAGAGGTTTTCGGTGGTGCATTTAGCAGTGGCCTGAGACGAAAGGTCGAAATTACCCTTAGACCAATTTGGCCCGTACAGTTTGTCCCATACTCTCTAAGTCAATGAGTCATGGCTTGGAGAGTACTTGACGTGTGTGTCGCCTGGGGCGAGACCATATGATGTAGATATACATGAGCATTGGTGCTTCCTATTAATTGAACCAAACGAATGTCAAGTTATGAACTTGACTCTACATGATCCATCGTGGATTTGTCCAGTCGAATGAACTAAATGAAGGTCAGGATCATGTACTTGGCTCTACAAGAGTCATTGGGGATATACCCAGTAGACTGAACCAGATGAAGGTCAGGATAATGATCTTGACTCTACATGATTATTGGGGAAGTACCTAGCTAACTGAACCTGCTGAAGGTTCAATGTGTATTTCACACGACATTTGTCGTATGGACTGTAGGAAGTCCATGTCTTTATTTGACTCGCATGAGTATATGGGAAATGCCTCCGGTCGACTGAACCAGATGAAGATTCAGGATAAATTTCATACGACATGTGTAATCCATCTCTACAACTTGACTCGACGTGAGTCCATGAGGATGTCCCCGGTCGATTAAACCAGATGAATGTTTCGGGATATAAGTCATACGACATGTGTAGTTCATGTCTACAATTTGACTCGACATGAATCCATGAGGGATGTCCCCGGTCGACTGATCTAGATGAAGATTAAGGATATAATTCATACGACTTTTGTAAACCATGTCCACAACTTGACTCGATATGAGTCTGTGGGGGATGTCCCCGGTCGACTGGACTTGATGAGGCCAGAAAGATATAAGTTATACGACATGTGTAGTTCATGTCTACAATTTGACTCGACATGAGTCCATGGGGGATGTCCTCGGTCAACTGATCTAGATGAAGATTCAGGATATAATTCATACGACTTTTGTAAACCATGTCCACAACTTGACTCGATATGAGTCCGTGGGGGATGTCCCCAGTCGACTGGACTTGATGAGGCCAGGAAGATATAAGTTATACGACATGTGTAGTTCATGTCTATAATTTGACTCGACATGATTCAATGGGGGATGTCCCCGGTCGACTGAACCCGATGAAGGTTCATGATATAATTTATACGACATGGTTTAAACCATGTTTTTGACTCGACATGAGTCCATGGGGGATGTCCCCGGTCGACTGAACCAGATAAAGGTCAGTCGATTGGACATGATGGAGGTCCTATCATATGGAGGCTTTGTAGAATGAACTTTGTCGTCGGATGGGCTTGATGTTGTCCATGCGTATGGAAGTGTATTAATTTGATGGTGTTTTCAAGATTCAATAGCTCCATTCAACAGGTTGTGAGTTGATGCCCATTGACTATTTTATATACTTAATTCTTTCACTTCTGTCGTGTCAAATGTGATCCTTTGGCCATACATTTTACTACAAATTTTTATTTAGTGAGCCATATGGTGACATATAACAATGAGAGTTTTGTCTATTGAAGTTGGTTGATTCGGTAAAGCTTATGTTGAAGCCCATGCAGTCATGCAATATTAAGCTCAATATAGTGCCACGTCCAACCACATGCGCAAAGTAGAGTAAAGTTTGACCAAATACATGTAAAAATATTCTTGAAGAACATATTCCATGTACTATAGGCCCATGTTTGCTTGAAGCTTTTTGGCAGGCCCATGAAGCAAGTCCAAAACTAAAGAGAAAATGAAAGGTAGAACCAAAGCCCACGTTGCATGCATGCATGAAGAATACAAGAAGCATACAGCCCATTCATGCAAAATTTTGTCCCACATCACCTGGGAAGGCACATGAGAGTAACGTGCTTCTTACATAACCAAGAATATGCAGAACGCTGTACGTGGTGTTTACATAACTCGACGAGTCTGTGTGTACCAGAACTGCGGCCGACTCGAGCTCATCATCCAGGTTGTTTGTCTCTTCTTGTATGGAGAGGTGTAGCGTGGGTTCCTCAAAGTAGCACTCAGGTGATTTAACACGCATCTTTTGCAGTCGAATGATATTCATGCATGGTTTGTCACCAAGCTTGGTGAAGGATGATGCTTCATCTGTACCCTCAATGCCTTCATTGAGGATGTAGAGCCTTAAACTATTTCGTTGAGCTCTTGGATTTTGGAGGAGTAAGGGTTGTGCAATAAGCTCTTAATTTCGTTCGGTCCAGAGGGGTGTAGTTCGTACTGGATCTGGTATGCCGACAATAGATGATGGTGATGATATGAAAACCCCTTATAGTTGGAAATATGAGGGTTTGGTGACGACACTACTGAAGGGAAAATAATTTAGTTGTGCAGAATTATGGAAGCTGGATCCATCTCAGATGAGAAATACAATCGTGTCGGCTGGAGGGCATTCACGTCACTGGAAGCATGCATGTGCTACGTAGCTTGCTTATCTTCGGCGCATTAAGTCGTCTCTTATGTGCTGATTGAATGGGCTAGTTGGGGAAGCAAAGGCATGGGCGAGTGGGCCAGCTTACAGGCATGAAACCCCAACCTGCGTAATTAGGTGACATATTTCTCCAAGTGGTGTCAATGTGTCTTTAGCGTGTGGGGCATGGCTTGTTTCTTCAGGGGTTGTGCTTTTTCATGCTACATGTGCCCCTTTATTGACTACTACATCTCGCTATAGGTTTTAACATATGGGGCATAGGTTTATGTCCGTGAGCTGTATAGCATCTTCGTGGGCCTAACTTTGCGTGTTTGGGCTGCCTTTTTGGTAGCTTCTTCGTGCAGTAAGCGATGGTCTTGTAGCATTCACACGGTGCTTTGGCGAGTGGATTATTCATTTCTCATAGTGTACTTGTCGATTCGGATGTGGAGATACCAACTTGCGTCCTAAATGCTTGGAACATTGATGACTTACCATAACCCTCTACAAGGCTTTTTTTTTTAAAAGCTCATTCCTTATCATCTTATATATTCCTTAGACCTGGTGAAGGTCAATGGAACCACAATAGACTGGTCCTAGGGAGTGTCGATGAAGCTATCATCTACCAAACCTGATGGAGGTCAATGAGAGTCCACTCTACTGGCTCTAATGAGAATCCATGAAGCTACGATTAATTGGGCTTAATGAAGGTCCAAGAGGGTCTTTGCTTAGTCTACAAGGCTTGGTATAGGTGGACTGGACTTGATGGAGGTCAAAGAAGGTTCTTTACCCCACCTGACCTTTTCATGTCATATAGGGAAGAATACAATCCCTCTACTCATGTAGTCTGGGCGAGATGACATTCTATCAATGTAGTTTGGTGGAGATGACATTATTTCTATGTCGTTTGAAAAGGATGGTAAATCATACATTTCATCCGGAGGAATAACAACGTTCTTCGTCGTTTGGAGAAAATGTCGGTCTTTTGGTGTGGTGGGGAGTTGGTGGCCACCTTGTAGTATGGAGAAAATGACTATCCTCTTATGTCCTTTGAGGGAGATAACAATCATCCGACGTAGTGTAAAGTTATTGGCAGTACATTTTATCATTTAAGTAATTTGACTTTGTCGTATCAAATGATACCTCATTCAAGCTAAGTCTTATTCCCTCTTATGTTGAATAGGACTTAAACAAGTGTCAAGCCTCGTACGTGGAGTGTCGAGTGGAATCTTAATTTTCTAATTCATCATATAGTGTCGATTGGGATCTATGGCATGTGACGAGCTATACATAGTATTGCCTACTGGGACATTATTAATGACATACTAATGTCGAGCGGGTGATCTCTAACAAGTCATATGTTAGACATTGCAAATGTCGGCTGTGCCATCCACGACAATTACCTATTTTTAAATTATAGTGTCGACTGGGACACCCATGACAAGTCTCGTTCTAATGCCTTATTGGACATCTATTACAAGTCCCAAGCCACGTATTGATGTCGACTGAGACACCCATAACTAGTTTCATACTATAACACCAATTACAAGGCTACTGCTTTACTAATATTGACTGGGAGAAAAAGTGTAAGGCATACCTGGTAATATTGACCGAGATGTCCTTGCCAAATCTTCATTCGGGTATTGTCAACTAGGACAATTCTCCTTATGACACGTACATCGCTTCACCATATGAGGTGAATGGTAAGGAAATTGGTTTCATTGAAGGGACGCGCCTTGTCCCTGATGTAGGTCCCGGAGACTCTAGTCGAATGAAGTCTAAAATTGATGACAATTCATTAATGTCTTCTGGAGGGGATATGAATCCTCTTAACGTCTTCTATAGAAGGTAGCATTTCTTTTATTCAGTCTGGAAGTAATGGCAATCCTCTTACGTAGTCTGAAGGTGGTGACATTCTATCTATGCCATCTAGAGTATATGGTAATTGCTCTAAGCAGTCTCGAATAGATGTCAGTTATAAAGAATATTTCTTGGTTGATTGAGTATGTGTGGGATGATGAGGGCATTCTCATGTCGACTGGAGGAAGTGTGTAGAATGGTCCAAGTGGTGGTCCTTATACGTTGATTGAAGCAAATGTATTTTTGGTTGTCCGACACCGGGTAGGTTTGACAAATCGCTTTTTTAATCTCTTGTATTTCCTTGCTTATGGTGGAAGGGGTTTATTGTGTTTGGTCGGTTAAGTAAATGTGTTGACTTCTTTCTTGATTTGGCGGATGGTTATCTTATGGCATATTATCACTTGCCATATTTTTGAATATTCCAAGTGGTTGGATCGAATGGCAGGACTATTGGGATGACTTTTAGCCTCGCATCTTCGGGAGGTTGAATAAATGTGCTCTAATGTTTATAATTGTTCTTGGATGATGGCTAATTAAGTGATCATGAGATTGGTGTTTGCTCGTATCGTGACGCCACACAAGGAGGGTGTTTGACTAGATCATAAATTGAGAGATATTTGTATGCTATGAATCGCTCTGGCCCCACGGTGGGCGCCAAATTGTGGATGCTGGTTTTCACCCGAGGTCCACAATCGAGAATTAGTAGGAAGGGCACTAGCGATCCTGCAAAACAAATGTAGAGTGAGCGGGAGTACTGCCCACCGGTGTGGTGGGTGTCGGGGGCACTCCGACGCTCAAGTCAGTAGAGGAGATGAGCTATAAACACCGTAGGATGGAGAACAAGGGCATATATTACCTTGATTCCCGTGTTATGCCGTAAGGGCGGTAGGTGAGAGGTGCTGAGGGCTATGGAAAGAATATTCTCAGGCTATGAGTATGAGAGCTTACCCCCAGTCTGTGGAGACTTTGGTTCCTCTTATACGCCATTCCAGGTGGGACTCATGTATGCCTTAATTGTCATACGCTTTAGATGCTTGTAACGGTCGAATCATGAAGAGGCAGTTATGGACAGTCATGGAGAGGCAGTTATGGACAGTCATGGAGAGGCAGTTATGGATAGTCATGGAGAGGCAGTTATGGGTTTGTATGTTTCATCATGGGTTGGCATTAATTGGGTTCGGGTATCGGTCTTTGGGTATGGTGTTTCTCCGAGCTTGGGCCTGCACGATGTCTTTGGGTTCGGTTAGAGGTTTTCGGTGGCGCATTTAGCAGTGGGCCTGAGACGAAAGGGTGAAATTACCCTTAGACCAAATTTGGCCCGTACAACGACTGTTATGTCGGACCCATCCAGTTTGTCCGGGTTTGCCGAGGGTTTGTTGCTGGAGGAGGACGAAAGTCGAATGTTGACACTCGGGCCGCTAGAGGCTGCAAAGAGAACCGTCGCACGGAACTGCGAGGTAATATTTTTTTTTTGAATTCAATAGTTCTTTTGGCTGTTTCACTAACCTTTTATATTGATATTTATAGACCCTGGAGTACGCCATATTTCAGCTGATTAGTGGTATTTATATCACTATTTCCCACTTATCTAACCTAAAATTTTGTATAGTTTCTCGGGTTTTGTGAACTTTTTGATGTGTTTTGTGTTATTTTACAGATAAATAAAGTTGGGAAAGCATTGGAAGTAATTTGGGGCCAAAATAGAGAAAAAATGACAAAGGGGCAATTTTTTAACGTGCGCCGAGGGACACGTGTCAGAATCTGAGAAATTGGACTTGCTAACGTGCGCCGACCTTGCTAACGTGTGTGGTGCCACGTGTCATCATCATAGAAGATCTGCTAAAATGCGTCGGCTGCCACGTGTCGAAATCTCATTGGACCAAAGCAAGCGCGTGCCACGTGTCAATCTCTCATTGGACCGAATATAGGACAAATCACATGTTGCCACGTGTCGACCTCTCATTTGACCGATCCTAAGCGCGTGCCACGTGTCAACTTTTCATTTGACCGAAAGCTCAGCCAATCACCGTGTGCCACGTGTCGTCTTCTCATTGCACCACCTTCACCGCGTAACACTTGTCATCACAAGATTCAGCCGACAGAACACGCGTGGACCAAAGCCGCGTGCTGGCGTTGCGACGCCAAGACCCTACGTGTCGCGACGCTTGTTGCCGAAAATGCCTATAAATTCAGGCATTCTTTACTTCATTTGGTGTGCTTTCATTGGGATTTTTTCCCTGATTTCATAGGAAGCATCTAGTTTTGTAATAATAAAATTATGTATTTTTATTTTTAGATTTTATTACAGCTTTTATTTATTTACTTTATGTTTTGTAGTTAAATTTCCGCTGGGGTAAAATGTGAAACCTTTAATATAATTATCTAGGTTAATCTCACTTAACTATAATTTATAAATTATAATTTAACCGGATTAATTAATGTCAGACTTTATTACCGCCTATATGGTTGGGTTAAATATAAATTACTTTACAACATATATGGATGGTCTTTATGTGACAGATAATTACCGCCTATATGGCTGGTATAGTTGGACTAAATGGATTACCGCCTATATGGCTGGTTTTAATTGTTTAATATTATTAATTCCTGAGAAAGCAGAACAGAAAATAATTTATATATTATAATAAGTGAGATTCCTAGATAAGAAATATTAAATGTGGATCCTCTAACCCCAGCATTTTATTTTTTATTCTAGGGAAGTGATGAAACACAATATTCACACTAATAATTGATTTTCTTTTTATGGGTAATTCTTTAGTTTGTTTATTGAGTCTTAAGCTTAATGCTTCTTGTTGTCTGATCACCAATAAGATTGATGTGGTAAACTTAAAATGAACTAGACATAGGGATTTTAGGTTTCAGCCTTAGACTCAATAGCCCACGATCTTCCTTGAGGATATATAACCCTTTAATAGATTTCCTTACAGGATAGACATATACCTGTCGGGCGGGGGTAGCCATAATTGGAACTTAATCTTAATGAATCCAGGTAATTTGGTTGACATAGACATATGGTTCAATTGGGTTATACTGGGTATTTGCGTCTGACCATCGACAGAGGCTTTTGCATATTTTCGTGTTCCAGGTTAGCAAATTAATTTATTACACATAGATAAGAGAATCAATTTATCTTTATAATAATATTGTGTGGAGTCACGAACCTAAAACCTTGAGTCTTTTCTTTTATTTTCCTTAGTATTTTCTTTTGAGTCTGTTTTTATTTTATTTTGCAAAACCACATTCAACCAACTAAAAGCAATCAATTCCCTTCTCCATATAGTTAGATACTTGTAAATAAATAGTATCAATAATTAATAACAACAGTAGGAATTAAGTCCTCGTGGGATCGATATTTTTATACTACTTGAACGATGCGTGCGCTTGCGTTATACGTGTGTGTCCAGCCCAACAACTATCACTGGATGCCAGAACCAAGCAATACTACATTTGCCCATCAGAACGAAATGGGGAGATGTGTAATATGTGATGGTAACCACCCGAGCGATCAATGCATATACTTTTCAGAGTGGCAGAATTATCAGAATCACTCAAGGTACGAAGAACCATCATATTTTCCATCTTATCCACCATCTACCTACGATCTTCATCAACAATCAGAACCATCAGAAGAAAATCAGATGATTGACATGCTCAAAGATTGGTTCAAGAAACGAGACGAAAAGTTGGATTCGATGCTTGAAACATACCAAAATCATTTTGAAAGTATTCAGAGACAATCAGAATTCATTTAGAGACTGACAGATCAAACGAGACAATTACCTCAAGAAGAATTATCAGATGAAATTGACAAAACCTTCGAGTACCCAGAGATCCACAATGACACCTTAAAAGAGGAGGAGGCTGATCAGTATCAACAACCAGAGGTATCAGTTCAGGAGTCTGAACCAACAAAGTCTCAATTTGATTTTTATTATTCTGACTCTGACGAGGACAAAGAAGCTGAGCTGTTTGTACCAACTGCACCAACAAATGAGGATGGAATTCTGTATCCTCAAAATGAAGATCTTGGAGCATCCATTGCACAAATGTTTGAAGAAGATCTACCTGAGCCAATCATTTCACCCAGATCAGAGGATGAAGACCTAAAATCTGACAATTCTTTTCATCCTCAGGTTGACAATTTTGAAACGTGTATTTCACAGATGACAGATAAAGAGCTGAATATGGAAATTTTCAAATACATTTGTGAAGAAAAGGTGGAGAAAGAAACAGAGCAAATGGAGGAGCAACTGTCAGACACAATTGAAGATCCAGAACATTCAGGAGAAACATCACTATTTTGGGGAGTACAAATCAAAGATATCACCCAGAAGCTTGACAGAATGGAACTTCCATTCCAAGTCAAGCACCATACGAGACCTCCTGATTTTCTTTCTTTCTTTGCAGGAACCACTGGAGCAACAAGGAGCAAAAAGGTGGCACGAGCACTGAATGAGACAAAATTCTTTTTGCCACTTTACCGTTGGAAGAGACCCTTCAAAAGCAACGCTCATGGGATTGTCATTAGTCGGACATCCAAAACGACGCTGAAACCTCATTGACAGATGGATTTCAGTCACGTCTGGCTGAAGACGAAAAATTTAGCGCTAGCAAGGAGGCAACCTATGCAATTGTTGTAATTTTGTTTTCATATTTTGTGTATACATGTTGTAGAGTTTGTAATTTTGTGTGTTATTTTTGTAGGAAAAGCACAAACGGAGCATTTTTAGAACAAAAGGAATGGTGTTTGGCAATCAGAAAAAAGAGAGCTAATTCATTTGTGATGGCTGAGTAAAGAATTAATTCTTGAGACGCATCCTAATGAATTTATACTAAGCGAGTGGCGTATTGCGTACACAATTCTGTTGCCTTAATTATTGCTTGGATTTTCTTTTCTGTTTAAATTATCTTTATTTTCATAGACAGGATCCAGACTTTTTGACCTTTCATGATTCATTTTTTTGTTTAGCTAACAAACGTCATATGGAATATACTAGTGCTATTATTACTCACCCTTTTCAGGTACTATAAATTCAGCCCGTCATTGCACATTTGAAGGCATCCAGATTTAAGAAAGAAATATATAAAAATGGAAGCCACTTCAAGAAGACGAGTTGAAAACATCTGTGTGTTTTGCGGTAGTAGTGTTGGTGGTAAGCCACAATACGTAGAGGCAGCAGAAGAATTGGGTCGAGTCTTAGCAGCAAGGAATATGCACTTAGTATATGGCGGAGGCAATCTTGGACTAATGGGGATCGTTTCAAAGGCCGTACAGGAAGGAGGCAGTCACGTTTTGGGAATCATCCCAAAACCCTTGGCAGAGGAAAATCTTATTGGATCATCAAACGGAGATGAACTGATCGTGCCAGGTATGTCTGAACGACTGGTAGAAATGATTAACCGTGCTGATGCTTTATCGCTTCGCCAGGTGGCTTGGGCACATTGGAGGAAATTTTTATAGTGCTATCTTGGGCGAACCTGAACATACACCAGAAACCGCTTGGACTGTACAACTTTGAAGGATTTTATGATTTTCTTTGTGTGTTTTTTGATGATGCCCGGAGAAATGGGTTTGTGTCAAAACCTTTAAAAGAACTCCTCTTTACTGCCAGAACTGCTCTGGATCTAATAGACCAACTCTTAACCTATGAACCACAAGTTGACCGTATCCTTTCAAAGATAAATTGGTTCGAGGACGATCGTGGTAAGAGGCGTCGTGTTAATCTGGATCTTAACCTTTAACTTTTCGTGTAGAATTTCAGCTAACCAGGTATTATCTTCTAAACTATTCTTCCACTGTTTAAGACATTGGGGACAATGTCTCATTTAGGTTTGGGGGAGGGAATTAGTTGATCAGTACCTTGTTTTTAGTTTGTGTGTTATTTTTTTTTTAGTCCAATTTTTTCGGAAAAAAAAATTGAAAAATTTTCAAAAATTACAAAAATATTTTGCATTTTTGTGTTTTTATTTTGACTAAAAATGTGAAATTGGTCAGAGATAGCTGAGTAAGGAGTTTCCACTCCTGAGACGTATCTCAAACCATTTTTGAAACAAGTTAGTTTTTGTTTATTTCATTTTAAATTATTTAATTTGTGAATTCTCCATAAAAATGACTAAAATGGATCTTCATATGCTCAGTTGACAGGTATTATCAACATACATAGAAACATACGGACATGAGCTAAAATTGAAAAGTTTGTAATATTCAGTGCTCTAGTTTAATTGGAGGAAGCATCTTAAAAAGCAATGGAGTAAAAAAAAACGTTCGAGATCCGAGTTATTAAGTCTGTAAGGGTGTTTTAACACCTAGTGCCCTAAAACCAACTGGTTTGGGAGTCACTGGCCCAAAGCTCGTTAGATGGATCAGAGATGTTGCCGAATAATATATATATGAAGTCTGAGTAATTAAGTCTATAGGGGTGTCCTAACACATGGTGCCCTAAAGCCAACTGGTTTGGGAGCCACCGACCCAAAGCTCGTTACATAGATGGAAGATATTGTATATAAATAAAAAAAAAATAGAGAAAAATCAAAGAAAAAATCCGAAAAATCCGAAAAATTATTCCATTGCTACAAAAAGGTGTGAAATCTGATAGAACTTTATGACAAAAATATTACTCTCTTATCAACTGCACTTATGACTGTTGTGGGCAAAAATGAGTTGATTAATATTTTGTTGGCTGTGTATATGGAGAATGGTAAATATAATCGGAGAATTTACTTATTCAGTAATTTAGAATGAAACAAAACAACTAGTAACTTGGAGTAGAAGTTTCACCTGATTAGTCACTAAATTCTTTATTCTCTTTTCGCTTGTCTTTTTGCTTTTGTGTGCATTAGTTTTACTTTCTTTTTACTTTTGTAAAACGTTTGTGGGTATCATTGCTGTAAACCCTCACGAGACTACAACTCGTCCACTAGGGACACCTAGGGATTTAAAGGCTTGTTGCATATGCTAAATGCAACCGTGATCCCTACGAAAGTAGCTTAGTTAATTTTATTTTTGTTATTTTATTTTGTGTTTTGCTCGAGGACTAGCAAAATGTTAGGTTTGGGGGTGTGATGAGTGGTATTTATATCACTATTTCCCACTCATCTAACATAATATTTTGTATAGTTTCTCGGGTTTTGTGAATGTTTTGATGTTTTTTGTGTTATTTTGCAGATAAATAAAGTTGGGAAAGCATTGGAAGTAATTTGGGGCCAAAATAGAGAAAGAATGACAAAGGGGCAATTTTATAATTTGTCAGCGTCACGACGCCAAGACCCTACGCGTCGCGACGCCTAAAGTGCGCCGGCCATGCTTACGTGTGCCGAGGGACACATGTAAGAATCTGAGAAATTGGACTTGCTAACGTGCGCCGACCTTGCTAACGTGTGTTGTGCCACATGTCATCATCACAGAAGATCTGCTAAAATACGCCGGCTGCCACGTGTCGAAATCTCATTGGACCAAAGCAAGCGCGTGTCACGTGTCAATCTCTCATTGGACCGAATATTGGACAAATCACATGTTGCCACGTGTCGACCTCTCATTTGACTGATCCTAAGCGCGTGCCACGTGTCAACTTTTCATTTGACTGAAAGCTCAGCCAATCACCGTGTGCCACGTGTCGTCTTCTCATTACACCACCTTCACCGCGTGACACGTGTCATCACCAGATTCTGCCAACAGAACACGCGTGGTCAACCAGCGTGGACCAAAGCCGCGTGCTGGCGTCGCGACGTCAAGACCCTACGCGTCGCGACGCTAGTTACCGAAAATGCCTATAAATTCAGGCCTTCTGCACTTCATTTGGTGTGCTTTCCTTGGTATTTTTTCCTTGATTTCATAGGAAGCATCTAGTTTTGTAATAATAAAATTATGTATTTTTATTTTTAGATTTTATTACAGCTTTTTATTTATTTACTTTATGTTTTGTAGTTAAATTTCCGCTGGGGTAAAAGGTGAAACCTTTAATATAATTATCTAGGTAAATCTCACTTAACTATAATTTATAAATTATAATTTAACCGGATTAGTTAATGTCAGACTTTATTACCGCCTATATGGTCGGGTTAAATATAAATTACTTTACAACATATATGGCTGGTCTTTATGTGACAGATAATTACCGCCTATATGGCTGGTATAGTTGGACTAAATGGATTACCGCCTATATGGCTGGTTTTAATTGTTTAATATTATTAATTCCTGAGAAAGCAGAACAGAAAATAATTTATATATTATAATAAGTGAGATTCCTAGATAAGAAATATTAAATGTGGATCTTCTAACCCCCAGCATTTTATTTTTTATTCTAGGGAAATGATGAAACACAATATTCACACTTAATAATTGATTTTCTTTTTATGGGTAATTCTTTAGTTTGTTTATTGAGTCTTAAGCTTAATGCTTCTTGTTGTCTGATCACCAATAAGATTGATGTGGTAAACTTAAAATGAACTAGACATAGGGATTTTAGGTTTCAGCCTTAGACTCAATAGCCCACGATCTTCCTTGAAGATAGATAACCCTTTAATAGATTTCCTTACAGGATAGACATATACCTGTCGGGCGGGGGTAGCCATAATTGGAACTTAATCTTAATGAATCTAGGTAATTTGGTTGACATAGACATATGGTTCAATTGGGTTATACTGGGTATTTGCATCTGACCATCGACATAGGCTTTTGCATATTTTCGTGTTCCAGGTTAGCAAATTAATTTATTACACATAGATAAGAGAATCAATTCATCTTTATAATAATATTGTGCGGAGTCACGACCCTAGATCCTTGAGTCTTTTCTTTTATTTTCCTTAGTATTTTCTTTTGAGCATGTTTTTATTTTATTTTGCAAAACCACATTCAAACAACTAAAAGCAATCAATTCCATTCTCTCTATAGTTAGATACTTAAATAAATAGTATCAATAATTAATAACAACAGTAGGAATTAAGTCCTCGTGGGATCGATATTTTTATACTACTTGAACGATACGTGCGCTTGCGTTATACGTGTGTGTTACGCCGGTCACCAGCAGAAATATGTGGATTTATCAAAGTGGTCTGACCTTGGACTATTTTTTATTGGTCATGCTTCTCAACTTGTTTTTAGGGTGGTTTTTAAGAATATGTTGGACTATTGTTGCTGAAAACAGCATTGGTTTGGTTGTATCTGAATGGCAGGTGGGATATACTACAAATTATTCATCCTTCTTTTACTTTGTGGAAAATCTTATGCTGCTTATCAACTTCACTAAATAAAAAAGATATACATAGTATTTTAAAATGAATGTGGAATGTGCTCATTTTTGCATAAATGTTGGTGACAGAAATTTTTTCCACTTGTAAGTTTTTGCGGAGTCCTTTTGGTTTTGATGGCGGTTGGGAACTTCATAAACACAGTAGAGACACTCATGGCAAAGTCAAGGTTTAAAGCAAAGATGAAAAGCAGTAAGAGTAAGAGAAAGCCGGAGTTTTAGAGTGTGTTTGGTTGTGGGGTTTTGGAGGGAAGGGGAGGGGAGAGGAGAGATTATTTTAAATTATGTTTGTTTGGTTTAATTTTTTTAAGGGGAGGGGAGGGGAGCAAAATCCCTCATAAGCCAATTTTAGCTCCCCTCCAAAAGTGGGGGGTTTTGGAGGGGAGAGAAAGTGAGCAATTAAAATTTTAAATACATTGACTAAATTATCCATACTTATACATTAAAATTCAAAATTGTCCTAATTACAAACCCCTCTTATATTTGCTTCACCATTCAATTCTTCTTATTCTATTCTCTTATATTTGTTTTAGTTTTATTTTTAATAACACGTATTATGTAGAGCTTTTAATTTTAATTTTATTCTCGTTTAATTCAAAGATAATATAAGCATATATTGTTTTAATTTTATTTATAAAAGGCTACAAGGATAAAATAGTAAATTAGTTTTAAAATCTCTCCCCTCCCGTCTTGAACCAAAATATATCTAATTAAAAACCCTCCCCTCCCCTCATTTGAACCAAACATATATTTAATTAAAAATCACTCCTCTCTCTCCCCTTCGTTGAACCAAACAAATCTTAGGGAATTCCTAACATTTAGGTAAAATCTTTCCTGAACTCCGTAGTATGTCAATTTTGGAATGTGTCTGAAATATGTTTTATTGAAGCTGAGGGCGACGAATTTTCTTCTTAAGACGACCATTTTTGCCCCACTTCTACTCTATATGAATGAATATACAGGTTAACATTTTGTGTTACAGCATGAAGTGAAATTGTTGATAAAAAAATTAATGAAATGACACGAGATGGTGGATCTGGTGGTGAGCCTTTTATTGGAAAAATATCCTAGTAAGTATTTTGAGGTACAATTTTAAGCATGGACCACTTCGTGTTAGTGGTTATTTTTGAGTGATTCAGATACTCCTCCGTGAGTAGTTCAGAATGGTATATTCATATGCTTAAAATGGTGCTTGGGTGAATGAGAAATTGTTGCTCAAAGTTCACCTATTGGTGTTGGAAAATAAGGAGAAATGAGCTTGTCCCATATGAGAAAGCTAATAGAGAGAAATTATGTTTATATATAATTGTTCATATGAAGATGGGTAAGTGTTATAAGGATAGAGGCTCTCTCTACGTGCGCGCGCATGAGGGGTGCAAATCAAAATCCGATCAGGCCTGACTCGTGTGCACCCGCGCGTCCTGCGTACACGAATGCCGGACCAAATTGTGCGTGCCCGGCCCAACCAATTTTTGCAAGTCTCTTTATTTTTCCAAGCCTTTTGAGGTTCCATAACAGTTAAATTAATTCTATTGATTAACTTGGTGGTTACTTCAAATGAAAGGTCTCCCACTAATGTGATTTAATTGGGATGATTATTTCCTTTTAAAGTGTGTAGTGGTTTTTGTTTTTGGTAGAGAGAAAAAAGATAATATTTTAAGAAAACTTCAGAAGCTTTCATTTTAAGAAAAATAGTTTTGTATCGGTTTTTCTTTGTTTTTGTTGGGAGAGTTCAAACACTTTGTGGTTCGTAGGAAACAAGTTTGGTGGTGCCCATACTTGTTTATTTCCATTGCATCCTGGGAAACAACGTCTCACGTTCTACTGCACCATTCGGTAGGGGACGAGTTATTTTAAGGAGATTGTTGCCACATCAACAAGCCTCGGAATAGTGAAGCATTGGGTCTGACTACGTTTGCTGGATCGGTTCGGATTTGGTTACTGGATCGTCATGGGTTGATTTCAGGGTCTGCTTCTGTGGGTCTGCTCGTGAGGGTCTGCTCATGTGGGTCTGCTCTGCTCATCAGGGTCTGCTCTGCTTCTGTGGGTCTGCTCGTCATCAAGGTCTGCTCTGCTCATCAGGGGCTGTTATGCTCATCAAGGTCCACTCTGCTCATCAGGGTCCGCTCTGCTCATCAGGGTCTGAATCAACTTATCAGGGTCTGAAGCATCATATCACGGGCTGAGCGATTGAGGCTGATACTGGATTTCCTTACTACTTTAATTTTTGTGTTGTGTGTTACTGATTGTTCAAGTCCTTGTAATAACACAATAACCGAATTAAGTGTAATAGTCTTAAAACAATTAGATCTGTGGATATGGAAAACAGTCCAAACATAGTAGATCCGAATGTGGCAGCCTCTTCGGCTGGCCAAAATGTTGTGGCAGCCTCTGTTGCTGGCCAAAGTGCTGTGGCAGCCTCATCGGCTGGTCAAAGTGTTGTTGTCTCTATTGCTTAGACAACATGTTGGACATGTGAGCCATGTCAATCCTGCCGCGGAAAAACCTGAAAAATTCATTGGTCAAAAATTCAAAAGGTGGCAACATAAAATGTTCTTTTACTTGACCACGTTGAACCTTGCGAGGTTCCTAAAAGAAGATGCTCATGTACCCAAAGATGGTGAGATTGATATTCAAGTGATCAGTGCCATCGATGCTTGGAAACATTCTGAATTCCTATGTAGGAATTATGTGCTAAATGGGCTAAGTGATTCCTTGTACAGTGTGTACGCCGGAATGAGAACAGCAAAAGACCTTTGAGAATCTTTAGATCGAAAATATAAAACTGAGGATGTCGGTACTAAGAAATTTGTCGTAGGTTGTTTCCTAGATTTTAAGATGGTTGATTCCAAAATTGTGTTAAGCCAAGTACAAGAACTGCAGATTATTCTAGCAAAAATTCATGCTGAGGGGATGGTTTTAAGTGAAACCTTCCAAGTAGCCTTGATAATTGAAAAACTACCTCATGGTTGGAAAGATTTCAAGAATTATCTAAAGCATAAGCGAAAAGAAATGAACATTGAAGACTTGGTTCTTAAGCTTAGAATTGAGGAAGATAACATAGTATCTGACAAGAGAAGAATAACTCATTAGGCCAAAACAAATGTTGTTGAACATAGCCATAAGAACAATAACCTCAAGAACAAAGGGTCAAAGATGGGCCCTAAAGGAGGAGTTTCCAAGAAATCCCAATTTCAAGGAAGATGCTTCAACTGTGACAAAATGGGTCACAAGTCTTCTGAGTGCAGACTACCGAAGAAGAAAAAGAATCAAGAGGCTAATGTGATGGAAAACGTGACTCAAGATGTTTCAGACATTAACCTTTCAGCTATGTTTCTTCTGAGGTAAATCTGGTGGGTTC
The DNA here is from genome assembly GCA_019454045.1 of Zanthoxylum bungeanum. Lineage (NCBI taxonomy): Eukaryota > Viridiplantae > Streptophyta > Magnoliopsida > Sapindales > Rutaceae > Zanthoxylum > Zanthoxylum bungeanum. The sequence goes on from SKCR01015509.1 coordinate 53,813, forward strand.
TAACCCAAGAGAGTGGTGGATTGACACTGGTGCCACTCGACATGTGTGCTCGGACAAGAGCATGTTTTCTTCATTTGAGCCTGCTGGTAATGGGGAAAAATATACATGGGAAATTCAGCAACATATGAGATTGAAGGTCAAGGAAAAGTGATTCTGAAGATGACTTCTGGGAAAAAGTTGACTTTGAACAACGTTCTGTATGTACCAGAAATATGGAAGAATCTTGTGTCTGGATCGCTTCTGTACAAGTACGGATTCCTGATGGTGTTTGAGTCTGATAAAGTAGTTTTGACCAAAAATGGAATGTATGTGGGAAAAATGTATGTAACTGATGGGCTCTTTAAGCTCAATGTAATGGTTGTTAAACCCAAGAATATCAATAAAGCTAGTTCTTCTGCTTATATTGTTGAGTACTCTAATCTATGGCATGGTAGATTAGGACATGTTAATTTTAATTCATTGCGGAAATTAATTAACATGAATCACATTCCCAATTTTAAAATTGATAACAAACATAAGTGATACTTGTGTTGAGGCAAAACTAACTAGATCATCATTTCATAGTATTGAAAGAAACTCTGAACCATTTGATCTAATTCATACCGATGTATGTGATTTTAATTCAATAGAATCAAGAGGCGGTAATAAATATTTTATTACCTTTATTGATGATTGCACGAGATTTTGCTATGTGTATTTAATGAAAAACAAGGACGAAGCTATAGAGAAATTTGTTCTCTATAAGAATGAAGTTGAGAACCAACTGAATAAAAGAATTAAGGAGTTAAGAAGTGATCGTGGTGGTGAGTATGTTTTTCCTTTTGAATCACTTTGTGAACAAAATGGAATCATACATCAAACCACAGCTCCTTATTCACCTCAATCCAATGGGATTGCAGAACGGAAGAATCGTACCTTGAAAGAGATGATGAACGCTATGTTAATCAGCTCTGGCTTACTTAAGAATATGTTGGGAGAAACTGTCTTATCAGCTAATTACATTTTAAATAAGGTACCACAGAAAGAAGCAGGGAAAACTCCTTATGAAATGTGGAAATGAAGAGTACATTCCTATAAATTTCTACGAGTGTGGGGGTGTCTTGCCAAAGTAATCATTTCTCCACCTAAGAAGGTGAAGATATGACCAAAAACTGTTGATTGTATTTTCATAGGATATGCACATAACAATAATGCTTATCGATTTTTTGTGCATGAGTCTAATATACCAGATATTCACAAAAATACGATAATGGAGTCGAGGAATGCATCATTTTTCGTATACGTTTTTCCTTGTAAAACAAATTCAAATTCAAATGTGCACAAATAGACACATGAGGCTATCATTGAAGATAGTCAAGACCAAGAACACATAAATGTTCCAGAGGATGAACATGATGTTGAACTTGAATCAAGACGAGCAAAAGAGCTAGAACGGAAAAATCATTTGGTCCAGATTTTCTAACATTTTTACTAGAAAATGATCCTCAAAGCTATAACGAAGCTGTAAGGTCAGCTGATGGTGCTTTGTGGAAAGATGCCATCAATAATGAAATTGAATCCATCTTACAAAATCACACCTGGGAGTTAGTGGATCTTCCTCCAGGGTGTAAACCTTTAGGGTCCAAGTAGATTTTGAAAAAGAAAATGAATGCAGATGGATCAATTGACAGGTACAAAGCAAGACTTGTAATTAAAGGCTACAGACAATGTGAAGGTCTTGATTACTTTGATATTTATTCTCCTGTAATGAGAATAAATTCCATAAGGATGATACTAGCGATTGCAGCTTTGCGCAATCTTGAGGTACATAAGATGGATGTGAAAACAACATTTCTGAATGGAGATTTAGATGAAGAAATCTACATGGAACAACCTGAAGGCTTTATAGCTCCAAGACAAGAAAAGAAAGTCTGCAAGTTAGTAAAATCCTTGTATGGATTGAAACAAGCTCCGAAACAGTGGCATAAAAAGTTTGACGACACCATGTTGGCAAATGGTTTCAAAATCAATGAATGTGATAAATGTATCTATGTCAGAGACACAGAAGTTGGCTATGTCATTTTATATCTCTACGTTGATGACATATTGATTGTCGGGAGTAATGTTAAAATGGTAAAATCCACCAAGAATATGTTGAAATCTAAGTTTGACATGAAAGACATGGGTCTAGCAGATGTCATTATGGGAATAAAGATCTCGAGAAGTCCAGATGGACTTATTCTTGATCAGTCGCACTATGTGGATAAAATTCTTGGTAAATTCAACAATGATGATTCTGCTGTGGCTAGAACTCATGTAGATGTGAGTCTACATCTATCAAAGAATATGGGAGAGGATATATCTCAAGTAGAATACTCTAGAGTGATTGGGAGTCTGATGTATTTATCAAGTTGTACAAGGTCTGATATAGCCTGTACAGTAAACGAGTAATCCAGGGGTTGATCACTGGAAAGCAATAGTAAGAATACTAAGGTATTTACGTTTTACTCGTAATTATGGGTTGCACTATCATAGATATCCAGCCGTAATCGAAAGATACAGTGATGCAAACTGGATATCTGATATGAAAGACTCAAAGTCTACTAGTGGCTATGTGTTTAAACTAGCAGGTGCAGCTATATCATGTAAATCCTCTAAACAGACTGTGATAGCCAGATCTACAATGGAATCATAATTCATTGCATTAGATAAGCGTGCTGAAGAAGCAGAATGACTGCGAAATTTTTTAGAGGATATTCCAAGTTGGCCTAAGCCAGTGCCAGTAATTTGCATTCATTGTGATAGTCAATCTGTAATTGGAAGGGCACGTAACAATATGTATAATGGTATGTCTAGACATATTCGTCATAGACACAATTACGTTAGACAATTACTCTCTACTGGAGTTATTTCGATTGACTGTGTAAAGTCAAATGATAACATTGCAGATCCGCTAACCAAAGGGTTAAATAGAGAGTTAGTTGTGAAATCATCGAGGGGAATGAGACTAAAGCCCATTAGATAAATGTTTATTACGAAGGAAAACCCAACCTTGTTGACTGGAGATCCCAAGATCTAGGTTCAATGGGACAACCTACTCGTAAAAGACATAATTGGTTCACTGTGGGGGTTACCCTCTAGTCCATTCCTATGGTGAAATGAAACAGTGATGCTCGTATGGATAGAGGTTAAGCAAAGGCTTTTAATGATTCTTATGCGTCGGGAATCCGAACAGAGTATTACGAGATACTCTTAAATAAGAAATCACCTATATGAGAGAGAAGTGGGGCCGCTTCGAAGGGAATTGTACATGGCTTAATTCTTAGAAACTCTTGCAGAACCAGATTGATGTTCATGGCCAAAATGAACATAATAATGAGAACTTAGATGTGTTAGGTAAAATATATGTGTGATTTATGTTCTCAATTTACATGAACGGTAGTACAGTTCAATGACATCGTGTCCACTGTCAGCCAGTAAATTATATATATTTTCACAAGGGAAGGTTCAAAGGCTGAGGCCTAACTATCATGTGCAGGTGTTGAACCGTTGAACTCTTCAAGGTCATATAAAATGTTTCAATTTGACATTTTTCGCCAATTTCATTCATGTGGGGGATTATTGGAAAAATGCTCCTAGTAAGCATTTTGAGGTACAATTTTAAGCATGGACCACTTCGTGTTAGTGATTGTTTTTGAGTGATTCAGATACTCCTCCGTGAGTAGTTCGGAACAGTATATTCATATGCTTAAAATGGTGCTTGGGTGAATGAGAAATTGTTGCTCAAAGTTCACCCATTGGTGTTGGAAAATAAGGAGAAATGAGCTTGTCCCACATGGGAAAGCTAATAGAGAGAAATTGTGTTTATATATAATTGTTCATATGAAGATGGGTAAGTGTTATAAGGATAGAGGCTCTCTCTACGTGCACGCGCAGGGGGGTGCAAATCAAAATCTGATCAGGCCTGACTCGTGTGCACCCGCGCGTCCTGCGTACACGAATGCCAGACCAAATTGTGCGGGCCCGGCCCAGCCAATTTTTGCATGTCTCTTTATTTTTCCAAGCCTTTTGAGGTTCCATAACAGTTAAATTAATTCTATTGATTAACTTGATGGTTACTTCAAATGAAAGGTCTCCTACTAATGTGATTTAATTGGGATGATTATTTCCTTTTAAAGTGTGCAGTGGTTTTCGTTTTTGGTAGAGAGAAAAAGGATAATATTTTAAGAAAACTTCAGAAGCTTTCGTTTTAAGAAAAATAGTTCTGCCTCGGTTTTTCTTTATTTTTGTTGGGATAGTTCAAACACTTTATGGTTCGTAGGAAACAAGTTTGGTGGTGCCCATGCTTGTTTATTTCCGTTGCATCCTGGGAAACGTCTCACGTTCTATTGCACCATTCGGTAGGGGACGAATTGTTTTAAGGAGATTGTTGCCACATCAACAAGCCTCAGAATAGTGAAGCATTGGGTCTGACTACGTTTGCTGGATCAGTTCTGATTTGGTTACTGGATCGTCATGGGCTAATTTCAGGGTCTGCTCGTGGGCTGATTTCAGGGTCTGCTTGTGTGGGTCTACTCATAAGGGTCTGCTCGTGTGGGTCTGCTCTGCTCATCAGGGTCTGCTATGCTCATGTGGGTCTGCTCGTCAGGGTCTGCTCGTGTGGGTCTGCTCGTCATCAGGGTCTGCTCTGCTCATTAGGGTCTGCTCTGCTCATTAGGGTCTGCTCTGCTCATCACGGTCCGCTCTGCTCATCAGGGTCCACTCTGCTCATCATGGTCTGAATCAACTTATCAGGGTCTGAAGCATCATATCAGAGGCTGAGCGATTGAGGCTGATACTGGATTTCCTTACTATTTTAATTTTTGTGTTATGTGTTTACTGATTGTTCAAGTCCTTGTAAGAACACAGTAACCGAATTAAGTGTAATACCTTTTTGATTTGTAAAATAGTTGGGAACGAATCAAATTGTGATTCAACTATCCACTTCCTCAGTCTGTGTCATTGGATTTTTGACAAAATGGTGGCATTTTGGTCTAACAATTACTTTCAACAGAGGTCGTTATATGTTTGTTTGTTCATCATGATTATATCGCATCGCACGTATGTAATTATCACATACATGACTGTTGCATATAGGAGTGGCAATTTATCAGGTGGCCTGGATTTGAGCCTGGAAATTAGTGTGAAAGCTCGAGCTAGAAAAAGCCCGATCCAAAATATTATCGGGTCGGATTGGGCTTTGACTGGCTCGATTTTTTAAAAAAAAAAAAAATCAAAATCAAAATCAAAATTCACAAATTCAAATCAAATTTGACATTTTGAACTTGAAAGATTGGTCTTTAATTCCAATTATAGAACCTCCGCCACATGCCACAGGCAAATGTGAGATCATATAACGATAATAATAATTTAAGTAACTCATTTTTTTTTATTTTATAGAGCCCGGACCGGGCCCAGACTTTTTGATTTGAGCCTGACTCTGGGCCGATCTAGACCTATCATTTTGAAGTCCGATCTGAGTTTTTTTAAGATCGGACGAGCCGAATTGGACTCGGACTTTTTTACAAGTTCACTTTATTTATGAGTGGCATCGATAGTTTGGTTGCTTTTTAGGCTTTTAGGAAGAGATGTCTGTTTTGCCACATGAGAGATGATGATGTACATAGTTGTAGTTGTTTCGCCTTTATTGGTTTTGAAACCATTATAGTGCTTGGCAATGTGATGTATTTCTATCATTTTGTATACAAATTAAATTAAAGATGCCATTTTTGAATTGTCCAAATGTCATTTTTTTTTTGTGTTCATTCATCACATAATCGTGGAGTTATTGGGAATCATTATGCCCATGCTTTCTGGATAGAGAAGGCGTGTGACATTGTTAAGCAAATCTCCAAGGAGAGGCTGCGGAGCCGAGTTTCCTTCGAGGAGTACAAGAATATCGAACATCAGATTCACTAAAGGTGAAGATGACTCATCCCGCTCTCTTGTATCTAGTGCCCTGATAGGCTGGCTCTTGTATTTTGTATCGATTTGTATTTTGTAAAGAAAAAATGTAATATAACATTTAATTATAATATAACACTTTATTTGACGGTGACTCTTAGATCATCAATGTGTGTCCCTTTTTCCATTGTTTTCTTTTATTTTTCTCGCCAGACCCTGATGGGTGCTTCCTCCTAGGGTCTGACACCTTTGTGTTCGGATGGGCTTGTTTATCACCTCCTAAAGTCTTTTTGGATTCTTTGGTCAGACTCTGGTAGGCATTTATCTCTAGGGTCTGGTGGGCTTTTCTACCATGGGTCATGGATTTCTTTTTCCAAGTCAGACCCTGACTGATATTTTCTCTTTAGGGTATGATATTTAAACACCATATGCCGATGATTTTTTTATACCGTACATCATGGATTTCTTTTTCATGTCGGACTTTGATAGACATTCCATCTTTAGGGTTTGACATCCAGAAATTTCATGTTCTAATGGGTTTTTCCACAATACATCATAATCTTCTTTGGCATGTCAGACCCTGATAGACATTTCCTCTTTAAGGTCTGACATCCAGAAACTTCATGCTCTATTGGGTTTTTCTACCATACACCAGAGTCTTTTTTGTTGTGTCAGACCCTGATAGGCATTCCCTCTTTAGGGTCTGACGTTAAGAAACTTCATGCTCTGATGAGTTTTTCTATCATACATTATAGTCTTCTTTGTCATGTTAGACCCTGATAGACATTCTCTCTTTAGGGTCTGACATCCAGAAATTTCGTGCTCTGATGAGTTTTTCTACAATATATCATAGTTTTCTTTGACGTGTCAGACCCTGATAGGCATTCCCTCTTTAGGATCTGACATCCAGAAACTTCATACTCTGATGAGTTTTTCTACCATATATCAGAGTCTTCATTGTCGTGCCAAACCCTGATAGGCATTCTCTTTTTTAAGGTATGTCATCCGGAAACTTCAAGTACTGATGGATTTATCTACCGTACATCAGAGTTTTATTTTTCTTGTCAGACTCTGATAGGCGTTCTCTCTTTAGGGTTTGACATTAAGAGTGCCATTATTGAGGCGGCTAGGTAATGACAAGCTTTTCTTCCAAGCGTCGGATCTTTTTTTGTTACGGTAATGCTTGTGGCACAATGAATATTAAACAACCAAATGATAAAATTATTTCATTTAAGTGGAAGAAGTACAATATTCTTACATACAATATTTTCTAAGAATCTGTGCATTCCATGTTCTGGGTACTGCCTGTCTATTTCTAGTATTCAGAGTTTGATATTCTTATCTTGTTGGGTGTTTCTCTGATTCTGTTTTCTGCTGGTAGTTGACTTTCCAAGGCAGAGCCCTAGCTTCCAGCTGGCTCTTCCCTTTAAAATATTCTAGTAACTTGCACTTCTTCATAATTGCTTTTAATTATCGGTACTGGTTCTTGCACCTGGTGGTGATGTGTCCTATATTTCTATGAAACTCACAATACAGCCCTTGTCCCGGTGTTCTTCTCGCATTCTTATCGGCCGGGGCTCTCTCAACAAGTCCTGATTTTTCACTTTGTGGAAGATATGCTCCTTGTTGGACAATTATGACCCATAACATCACTATTTGTAAAGAACATTGTGTTTTTGTACAAATTAACTATGTGATAAAAGGAAATTGTTATTTTATCATTATTGTAATTAGATTATTTGGATATATATTAATGATAAAAGTCCATATGGTTAAATCAAATTAATAAGATATGAGACAATATTAATCCACGAACGATTTAATAATTAAATATCCATAGTCGAAGTATTATCGAGACTGGACATTGATAATGCAAAATAGACTAGTATTACACTTGTGCTCGTTATGGAAGCTTAACGACTTAGTTCTCATATATTTAGGTATTTGATACTTATACAAGTGTAATAAGAGGTTCTGTTAGCCATTTGGACTGGGAACAGTTCGCTCTGAATAGACCCACTCGGAATCTCATTGGTAGTATGACTATGTGTCTATGGGAATCCGAATCAGGGTAGGTGTATGTGATCTTTAACCTGAGACTTGCGTCGCTATTACTTGCGACAATCAATTTACTTTGGTATTGGTCGTCTGGAGCTTTAACAGGTTATGTGTACGCCTGTATTGGGTTTACTGAGAATCGTAGTGTATTGGATGTGATGTCAAGATGAGAGTATCACTTCAGTCATATGGAGATGATGGTCACACATGATACGAAACTAATACTCTTAAAAGCTGCAACTATCGGGAAAATATGACTAGGTCGTGACTTTTCGATTATGGAGACTAGTTACTCGGGATCTGATATATGCTTCGTACGAGGCAGACACAGAACCAGTCTCAGGCCTAGCATGTGACATCCGATACTGGATCGTATTACACATTACGCATTACATAGTATTACTACGTCTGATACAGATTATATTCCTCGATAAATATTTCTGGAGAATTGGGTTGGCACAGTGCTTTGCTAGAAGCCAACTATGTCTTGTAAATCGGTGAGAACATGGTACGTGATACGCACGTGTTCAGATAGTCCGACAACCGTATTTACAGCCAACATATCCAGGATTCTCTTGGGTCGGTTCCCAAAGATTCACCAATGACATTTGACTCAGATAGAATTAATATAGGATTAATTATGAGAGAGAAAATTAATCTGAGATTAATTACGGCAAGAATTAATCTGGGATTAGATTCGTATAGAAGAGAGAACGCGATTAATTTAGAATTAATCGATAAAATAACTTTAATAGTTAAATTAGATTTTTCTATTTAATTTATTTATTTGGGGCTAAAATAATATATCAGATATATTAATTTAAATCAGATTTCAATACGAAATTAAAATTGGATTTTAATTCGGGCGAATGAATTAATTTAGAATTAATTCGAAAGCGACTATCGTAATAATTTTGCGAGACATAATTATTTAATTAAATTGGATTTAATTATGTCGCGACGACAAATTCGTTTAATCGGAATTAAACGAACCCGATAAAAATTACCCATGACTTAGTTGTGTGTTGGAGAAGCCAACTTAAATTTTGAATTTAAAAAATGGTGGGACCACTTGATTTACATCAATGGTCAAAATTTGATGGAGGTAGTTGGCTTGAATTAATGCACTCTTTAATCACTCAACAACCAACTTTAACACACAAACTCTCTATTCCTCACCAAGTTTGGCCGAAACTTCTCTCATTTGGAAGGGAATTTTTGCTTCAAAAAATTTTCATCAAAGCTAGAACTTGATGAGTCATTTGAGGTGATAGGGAAACTCACCCAAGGCTTAAACAACATACAACAAGCTTGGAGCTTCATCCAAAGGACATAAATTTCAAATTTCTCCAACTCAATGTAAGTGTTTCCGCCACTTCACTTGTTTAATTCACACATAGAATCATGTTTAGGATCTTGTGGTATGTCTTAGAGACTAACACTCTTATGGTGTGGTGAACTCATACAATATCCCGTCATCTTCCCACTTATGCCGTTTGGGTTCTGAGTCGCATATTTCCTTCTCCTCAGTAATTCCTGAGGTCTGAGCTTCTTTCATGTCTCTATGTAGCCTTCTTTTCCTCGAGTCTTCACTTTGTTCGCTCCTGGTCCTACTGCTACGGCTTTGATCTGCCACTGTGATCGCAGCGACTTGAGACATTCTGGTCATATTCTCCATCACCTTCAGCGGGCCTTATGCTCTGGTCTGTACCTCCGACATGTCATACAAATGTGCTTTTAGGAACTCCTTATGAATGTAGAACCCACTAACCAACACTCTGACGAAGAAGGCCGCTGCTAGCTTCGAGTTCATCTTGTCAATGAACCTCAGTAAGTATTGCATGTGAGGCTCATCATACCTCTGCTCTAGCTGCAGCTCCGCCATAGTAACGTCAGATGGATAGTTTCCATGGTACTGCTCAATGAACCTCCGTCCTAAATCTTCAAAACTCTCTATATATCTCCCTGGCAATTACAGGAACCAAGAGAGGACGTTGCCAGCGAGAGTGGTGATGAACAACTTGTACATCAGAGTCTCGTTAGTGGTTTCTAGTGTGAGATTCCATCACAACTGAACCAAATGAGTAATTGGGTCTGACTTCCCAATGTATTTGTCGAAGCTGGGTGGCGTGAAGTCCCGGGGTTTCAGCTCTTCCTCGATCCACTTCTGAAAAGGTGAGGATGACATCTTCCTGATTGCGAGGTCGGCTCTATCTGTCGGGGTCTACACCTGAATTCCCACTCTCTCATATATTATGAGGTTCAAGTATTATAAGTACCAGTCACTATGGGTCCACCATGGCAGGCCTAAGGATTGTATACAGAAAGTCAAGACTCTCATATAAACGAGAGAAGTACATATATTAATTGGAAAATAACATAATTTATATTTATAACATAAGTAATAATTACTTATATTTTCATACTAAGAGCTTTATATTTTTACCTCAACTGGATGTAGATTAGCTACTCATGATGTAAATTAAAATACATAATTTTATTAATAAAATGGGAAGAAATTATAAAAAATTACTTAGAAAATGAAACACACAAGGGTGACACTTCTTTAGAATTTCTACAAGAGAACAAATGAAGGAGCATGCTTGAGAAAATGTTGAGCACCTATATTTATAGGTGAATGAAGCTCACCCTTCTTGCAAAATTTCAAAGGTTAGGTAACCTAATTTTAAATTTCAACATATTAAGCTAATTAGGTTGCCTAGTTTTGA
>SKCR01015510.1:0-76625 GCA_019454045.1 Zanthoxylum bungeanum
AATCTCCTTTGTCACATAGTTAATTTGTACAACAACACCGTGATGTGTACAAATAGTGACGTTATGGGTCATAATTGTCCAACAATCTCCCACTTGGCCTATAGCCAGTCACTCGAGTACTTGACACCCGAACTATGTACAGGGCTCAAACTGCTGAGAAAAGCTTTCGTCAGCAGATTTGCATGATTATCGTCTGACGCGATTTATTCGATCATCACATTGCCACGATGTATGATCCAAACGAATCAGATGAATATCGAAGTATGTATCTGGATCGTTGATGAGACCATTAATTCTTTAGCATGTGCTGACGCCTATCTCAGCTGCTAACAGAACTATATCTAATCTAATTAGATTATTATCGACCCAGAAGGCTTCTATTGCTGCCTCAGCTGTAGCAATAACCCGCATTTGTTGTTTATTCAGTAACAGTATCTTGCTAGGAAGATTTCCAACTCACTGTTCTGTTATTCAAACTGTGTAGTACCGTTTACAACTTATAGTCATTTTTATCGGTGTAGGAAATTTGCAGTAGTGATCCCAGTCACTTCAAGTTCTCATTCTCCACAGATTAAGACAGCATCTTTAGTTCTCTAAGATACTTACGGATGTTCTTAACTTCAATCCAGTGACTATCACTTGGATTGGCCTGTTTGCGACTTCATATGCTCAAAGCTTATGAGACACCAGGTAACGTACATTTTTCAATGTACGGTTTCTCGGAGAATTTTCTCGAAAGCCAAGCTTTCACCGATTGTTATTATGGAATATCATTTACAAGAAATGATGTATTATCATTATTTATAGGACAGCCACTATCAGTGCGCTCCCACTAACCTACTTATATACACAAGAATCATTTCATTTTGAATTAAATCATAAACCATTATGATCACATCAAAACGAAAATTGCAAGAACCTATGCTTGCTTCAATCCAAACATGGATCGAATAACCTGCAAACCTCGTTTGCTAGTTTTGGTACGACAAAACCGACATGATGTTAAAACATCCTCCAAAAGGTTTCCGTTTAAGGAAATCAATTTTCCAGTTAATCTGACATATTTCATAAATGAAACATGCAGCTTTAGCAAGCATTATCCAAATGGATTTACCGTGGCAACAGGTAAAAGGTTGAATCGTAATCAACATAATGTTGATAACGATACCTTTCCGCTAAAAGCCTAGCTTTATATGTTGGTATGTTGCCATCCATGTATGTCTTCCTTGAAGACTTATAAATACCAATAGGCACAATGCCTTGCGGTACATCAACTAATGTCTAAACATAGTTGGTATAGATGGAATCCATTTCAGACTCATGACACTTTGTCATAATAGGGAGTCGATACCTTGTATCACTTCCTCATACGTAGCCAGTTGGTATACCTCAAAAGATTAACATCTTTATGAGGTGAGATCAGAAACCCATACCCCAGGTTGTTTTCTGACTCTCTCCGACTTACGCGGTTCTTGTGTATTCGAAGATTAATGGTAATAGTTTCATCTTTGATGAACTATTTTGTGTTCCATTAGGATTCGATGCTTGGAATAATATTACTCCGATTTTTCATCGAGTTTTACTATCATCCCACTTACCACTGCATATCGGTATTCCTATTAGGAAAACCGCATGGTGAGTGAGCACAATCTAATTGTTCTCTTGTGAGATGTATAAGTACAATACTTTGGTATCCCTAGGATAACTTACAAGTGGCACTTATCCAATTTGGGTTTTAGTTTGGTATCATCCAAACATATGCCTAGCATACCCAAATGTTCAGGAATGAGAAACCCGGTTTCTTTCCCGTTCATATCTAATATGATATTTGTCAAACAGATTTTATGGACCTTATTCTAAATAAGTTCTACACTGTTTATGCTTATCCGTTGAAGGAAATGGTAGCTCATAGCGACTCATGATCAACCTTAACATGTCCAACAAAATTCGGTTACTCAGTTCGGACACACCGTCAAATTGACGTGTTCCAGGAGGAGTCCTTATTGGAAAGAATACTTTACTCTTTCAAGTATATAAGAAACTTATAGCTTAAGTATTTTCCATTACGGTCTTACCGTGACGGTCTAATACTTTAGCCGATCTGTTTGTCTATTTCGTGTCGAAATTTTAAAAGTTTCTGATTTGTGTTTCTAAAGAAACACATAACCATAACGCGATGCCACATCCGTATAGGTCACGAAATATCCATGTTCACATCTAGCCTAACTAGATACGGGACCACTTGCTTCACTATGAACTAGGGCTAACAGATCAGTGGCATTTACACTTTTACCAAATAAATAGTGTTTTAGGCACTTTGCCCAATAAACTAGATTCGTAGACTTTATTTGATTGGAATCAAATCAGACCTAGTACCCACTCTTCGAAAGTGTGGATATACGAGTCTTGTTTAATTGTGTCCCAGACAACAATGCCACAATTAGTTTCTTCTGATCAAATCAGTTCGAGCTATTTGTTTGTCATGTTATATATTTGAGATTTATTTATATTCAAAATATAAATTCTGTTATTCACATCTAATGTGTATATCTCAATATCATCTTTATATAATAAAACACTTTAGTGGTCTAGAATATAAATTCACCCGCAGCGGGTTAAACACTGAAATGGAGATAATGTATCTAGTCAAACTAGTTACATTGTAACAGTTTCCTAATCCTGCTCATAGCAGATTCTGAACATCAGTATATATTATGTATCACACTAAGTATTTAAAATCCAATTTTAATACTAGTAGTGAACATAATGTTTACAAACATATTTGAAGTCAGAGCCTTGCTCGTCTTCAATTCCTTCATGTCTGCTTTTTTCAAATGGCAGTCACGCCTCCGCGATCCCGTTTGCCACATTTAGGCAGACATTTTGGGATATGTCATTTATCTTCCCAGAAGATTATAATGATTTTTCCTTTGACAGTTTCAACACTCCAGAAGGCTTTGGCCAAGCCTTGGCCTTCTAGAATATCAAAGTAAGGTACGCCTTGCGCTACTTGCCTAATTGCAAACTTTGACTTTGTCTCCTTGAGAATAGTCATTAACTTTCCAAGAATTAATTATTGCAATTTAGTAATTCTAAAATCTAATCATAGATTTATGAAGATCCTTCAATTTCAGTATCATACTTTAAGAATCTAATCCTTTGTTCTGACAAAGAAATTAAGGAGTCTACTATGGTAAGTATAATGGATTAAGCACTTAAGTTATCATCACATAAATCTTCCAAAGATTATGCTCGACTATTTGCTTAACTCTGGGCTTAGGCCTAATATGTTATTTTATCAATAAAGTAACTTATTATTTTCCAGAACCATCCTGAAATTTATTCCCAATTTGAAAATTATAATGATTTCGGTATTATTTATATAATAATTTTAATTGTCCAACTATTTAATCAACGATTTCGGTACTATTTATTATAATGATTACAATAGTCCAACTATTTAATCAACTATAATTTAATAGATTAAAATCAATTATATTGATTACTATAATCCAATTATAAATCAACTATAAATGAATTGTTTGAATATAGTCCAACTAACTATTAAAAAACAACATTTAAATATTAGTCCAACTAACATTAAGTTTATTTGACGAATGATATTTGATTTGAGCCCGTATGGCAAGTAATTAAACGAGTATTGCAAATTCAATTCTAGCCTTCAACTATTTTTCGGCGAGCCTCTAACCCTCTGTCGAGTACTCGGGAAACCGTGTTTCCTAGTGGGCTAGGATCCCGTTAATTATCACACAATCTTGACTTTGGCTAACAAATTGTATGATAATTAACTAGGTAGATCTCTAAGATCGATTGGATCCAATCCAATTCCTAGATCCGGTAGGGGGACATCCAAGTCCGAAACATATATATTATATATGCCAATACATCCAATGTATTACCTAACCTTTTTCCTCTGAATCAACTAAGCCTTGGCTTTGGCACAAAAAACTTAGTGATCCCAGTTAAGCGTGACCCATTGACCATGGAAAGCTTCGTAATCAATGTCGATGGAAAAGAAGTGGTCTTGACTTTGGCCAACAAACCACAACTTGGACAAGACACTGATATGGAACAAAGCCTTCGTGATTCAAACACATCCTCGACAGACAAAGGCCTTGACTTTGGCCAACAAACTAATGCCGTCTTAGATCTTGAGTAAGAATCACTCAATGGAAGGAAAAACGCTTAATATTTTACGAGGGTTTTTCGAGTGCAATTTGGCAACCAATTTATTATCTTTGTTAAGGTCTCATCATCATAACCCCTTAAACATGCATTCTAAACACATAATAAAGCGCATATGAATAAAATAATAATGATATGCAGATGGATACTTTACACATTGATCCTAGATCAAATCTCTACCTTTCTCTCTCCCGCTAGCACAAGTATCACTTCTACCCGTTACACTACACTTCTAAAGAAACTTCATTTACATTGAGGGGAATATGTGAGAAGAGAATACAAAGAATGAGGAGGTAATAAGGCTGGACACGTAGGTCCAATTAATAAATCAAATTTATTAAAACAATTTCTAAAATTGTCCCACCCATCTAATATCCATCTGATATACATTATTCATGCATCGCAACCATGTATTCACACAAGCATGTTATCAATCAATCTAATCAAATTAATTAATCTGATAATTAGTGATCATCCAATGTTCAAACAACGATTTGATTTTGCTCGAGTCAAACTCATTTTGCGAATAAGTACTCAAAGTACGAATTCTCGAATTAAATTAAACTACATAATTAAATCCAATTCAATATGCATTTAATTCTAATTCGCTATTTAATTCCAAATTAAACATTACACTTTAATAATAAACCTTTTCCACTTAAATTCCAAATTTAATCGCTACGGGTCTCAAAGCCCGATTAACGTCCAACGTCAATTTAATTAAAGTCCAATGGGCTTTTAATTAATTTCTTAAGGCGTGGACTTTTGGTCAACTCGGGTCCATAAGCCCAGAAATCAATTTAGGCCCATTAGGCCCAATTTAACTTTAAAGGTCCATTAGGTCGCATTTGGGCTTTATGGAAGTGGTTTTGGGCCCAATTGGATCCAATCCATTTGGCCTAATCCCAACTTTGTACAACAAAGCCCAACAAGCCCAATTACAACACTTAAGCCCAAATCTAATTTTAAGGCCCAAATAATTAAATTCCAAAAATCCCAAATTTCATATTTAATTACCAAAGTGTATAACATGATTAATTACCCAAATTAACATTTCTAAAACATCAACATACACAATTAATCATGCTCATTTTCATCATCACATGTCCAACACATTTTGATTAAAATCAAACCCAATACATGATTCCAAAGTCTCGGCTAAGGAGGGGATTTTATATCCGATTTGGTTTCAATCCAATTAATCCCACAATCGACATTAAATCAACATCCTAATTGATTCTAACTCATCCAATGAATTAAAAAATCAAAATCACCAAGAACACATTAGGGCACTACATTCGGCCAAGCCCAAATATTTGGGGGAAAATGTTCCAAACATTATTTCAATAAATTGATCCAATCAATCATCATATAAAACACATTCAAGCATAGTTAATCATCCAATTTCATAATTTATGCTCAAAATCAATTTTACCCAAATTTTAAGCCCTAAACTTTTTCAAGCTCAAACCTTGCTCTAGATGCCACTGTTGGTTTCTATTAAGGTCCCAAGATCAATAATAAGCATGAATCAAGTGCGAATACTGATCAACAAAGTTGCGGAATACTCACATCAATCGGTTGAGCGACGCGGAGGCAACAAAACTTCAAAAACTGTTCACTAGTTTCACGGCAACTGCAGTTTTGGATCTCCTTCATTTTTTGTTTTTGAGCTCCTCGAACAAGCTCCAAGCTTCGTTGAACGATTCCCGACTCATGGGTGGACTTCCCTATCACCTTCGCATGTCTCGTAAGCGTGCTAGCACTTGAGATTTTGCCACAAAATCCCACTCTAAGCTTCCATATGTCACGGTTTTTAGAGGGAAAACCAGTGAGCATTTTGCCCCTTGGGCGTGAAGAGAAAAATAGATGAAGTGAGAGAGAGATTGTTAGATGTGTTCCAAATTTTTGTATCTTATACACAAGAGTGAATTTCAAATTCATTTGGAGTGAATTTCAAATTCATTTGGAATGAATTTGGCTTTTAAAAGTCAAACCATTAAAGCCAACAACCACACACATCACTCAATCACATCAATCACAAGTTGTCAAGTCACATCACTCAAAGTGACAAGTGATTTGACGCTTAATGCGACTAGCGATTTGACGCTTGATTTGACGTGCCGCTCTCAAATTCAAAATGCGAATACGTTCGCAAATAATCTCGGGCTCGGGTTCGCTAATTCTAAATTAATGAATTTTCCGATGTGTCGTAATTTAATGATTATGTCTAGCGAAATCACTATTCACGTGGCTAACGAATTAATTCTAAATTAATTCGTTCGCCCAAATTAAAATCTAATTTTAATTCCACGTCGAAATCCAATTTCGTTTAATATATCGAATATATTAATTTCTCGATTAATTCCAAATTAACTGTCATCTCTATTAATTGATATTTTATCCCAGATAAAATATCTCCGTAATTAATCCCATATTAATTTTCTCTCTCTTCTAATTAATCCCAGATTAATTTAGAGTGTGAGTCATACGTCATCGGTGAATCTTTGGGAAGCGACCCATGAGATCCCCGGATATGTTGGCAGTAAATTCGGTCGTCGGACTATCCGAACACGTAAATACCAAGTACTACGTTTTACCGATTTACAAGACAAGGTTGGCATCTAGCAAAGCGCCATGCCTCAACCAAAGTATATTGATTGTCGAAAGTATTAGCGGTGCAAGTCTCAAGTTAAGACCAAATACACATACCCAGATTTCGGACTTCCATAGACACATAGTCATACTACCAATGGAATTCTGAGGGGGTCTATCCAGAGCGAAGCTGTTTCCCGTACCATCGGTAAAACACAACCTTCTATTACACTTGCATGAGTATCATATACCCAAATATATGAGAACTATGTTGTTGTGCCCTCACAACGCGCACAAGTGTAATACTAGTCTTTTACGCATTTATCGATGTCCAATCTCGACAATGCTTTGACTAGGGATATTTAATGATTTATCCTTCGTGGACTGATACTGTCTCATATCATTCTCCGTCCAGGAACAAATCACAAGGACCTCTCATCATTTATACATCTAGGTGATCTAATCACAAATGATAAGAGTGCAATCTCCTTTGTCACATAGTTAATTTGTACAACAACACCATGATCTGTACAAATAGTGACGCTATGGGTCATAATTGTCCAACACCCGGAACATTTTATACAAGTAATGTACATGCTAATAATCTATAATTAAGCACTAGAATATGTTTCATAAATACACAAAAAAAAATTTATAATTACGTCACAACGGCCGGGGTTACATGAATAGATAATTCAGAAAGTTCGTTAATTTACCAATGATATATTGCCTTGGAAATATAATTATTTATTATAGTGAATTATGCTAGATGCTCTTAGTAAGAAAACTCCAAAATATGATTTTGTTGCTTTATTTTGTTCTTTGATTGTCCCAACTTTGAATTGATATATATATATATATATTGATGGGGATTTCTGCGGCTAAGTCCTTTGTCTAGCTCGGTAAGGGCAAAGAAGAAAATTCATCTCATCCGGAGGACCAAGGATCAGAGGATGTACATCGCTCCTTCCAACCCGGTGTTGAGCTCAGGTCTGGTTTCTTGAATATGACCGACCAAAGGATGCGGCGTGGTACATATCTCATGGACTGACTACGTCAGAGCCGAGGCTGACCACGTTTGACCGGAAGCTCGGTTTGATTTAGCCTTACCTCCTGGAACCAACGAATGAGCTCGGATATTTTGGATCAGGGTGGAAACAATGTTAGAAGCTCGGCATGTTATTTGACCGATCTCTTTAAAACTGACAGAAGATAAGAGTGGTTGTAGTTTCCTTCAGCACATGTCACGGTTTGAGAACACTTTACAGCCTGGCTTCATTATTGTTGCGTGTGGCAGTGAAGAAAGTAGAATAATATGACAGACCATCAGACGACAGGCTTACTTTCGGTGATGACAGACCTAGGGCAGAGAGCCCTTCGATCAGTCAAGACTTCACGCGGGAAACATCATAAAGTAAGAGGAATAATGTTGTAATTCCTGAGTATATAAAGGAAGACTAGATTCATTTGTTAAATAATGGAAAAAATATAGAAAGACTTGTAACTCAAAGAAAAGGAACATTACTTGTAAAACTCTTTAAATTGCTCGGCCTTATTCGGACCTCACTCAGAACAGGTCGGCTGAGTTAGTTTAGGCAATAAAAACAACCCCCACCATTTTGTGCCCGTAGACCTAGGCTGGATTCACTCCACCGAACCACGTTAAAACTCTTTTGTCAACATTTACGTTTTTTCTCACCATTTACTAAATTTGTCTTTGGTCTTCCAATAACCAAACAAATTCAAGGTGAGGAAGGTTGTCTCGGGTGTGTTATCTCGAAACTACCACTGGGATGAAAATCATCCGTTAACAGTTGGCGCCGTCTGTGGGGAAAGAGCAAAAAGCAACTTACGTAGTAAGATGATGGTAGAGTATGGAAACCATGGGTTGATGGACAGTTCAGCAGCAAAATGGATGGAGGGGGAAAGGAATGGGAAGAAGCAGATCAGAACGAGAGGAAGAAAGGGTTCGCATGAAAGATGTATGACAACAACATAAGCGTTTCCTTTTTTTGAGTTGTGGAATGGAATGTAAAGGGGTTAGGCAACGGCCACCCATCCGGGTTGTGTTGTGGAATGGAATGTAATGTTGCGGATGGGTAACGTCCATTGGTAGCGGCTGAACAAGTCCCGCAAAGGGTAAGCGCCATGCTTGCTCGGTCTGCCAGAGTCCTCAGTCCTACAGGAATGAAGGGCTGAAGGAATAAACATGGAACTTGTCATCCAATGACAGGGTATGACGTCCCTCAGGCCCCCCTCAATTGGCATTGTGGTCTTCCCGAATGAGAGGAAAGGAAAAAAAACACACGAGGAGAACCACAAGGAGCAAAGACTGAAGGCCTCGGCTAGGCTGCCAGATTTACACGTGGTATACGGGGCGCAGGGAAAATGCATTATTCATCAACGCCCGTGGAACGTTTGCTGCAACAGACCTTGTGATCCCAGTTCCTAATCAAGTTCAGATTAGCAGGATCTGAAGAAGCCCCGACTCGAGAACCAGCTTGGGTGTGAAGTTTGCAACTACGGCATACGAATCGGGGGTTTTCGAAATCAAGCTCAGACTAGAAGATGTGGTCATACTGAAAAACAGGAACCAGAAGAAAGTTTTGTAAAAGCCTATATTAAAATGTCCCACAAAGAGTTGTAAAAAGGGCTACAGGTCCCTCGAATATGAATAAAACTCTCATTTTTTTAAGAAACATGTCTATATAACTTGTTTGTTAATCAAATACGAAAGTTGTTTTCAATATTCTTGGGATGTGTTCGATGTGAAGGGGTGCTCGGTAGTCGAGAATGTCACCGAGCACGTGACACGCCAATCCCGGATGTAATTATCAAACCCCCGGGTGGAAGTGTTCCAACCCGACTCCATCCACTTTTGAGGATCTAGAACGCATCAAGGAATGAGGCACATATGGGAAACGTGTGAACCCCTCGTGGCACGCCAATCACGAGTGTCATTATCAAACCCCCGAGACCGGAGCGTTACTACCCCATGGCTTGCATTTTTGCGGAACAGCTCGGGTAAACCGGACCCAGGATGTTTCTCCCCTTGTAGGTCGGCTGATGAGTCTCATTGAAGACTGTTGAAGAGATGGCGTGGGGATGGCTTAAGTGCCTCCATGACCATCATGCTCCCAAGTAAACCGGACCCAGGGAGGTTTCTTCCCCTCCGAGTCGGCTGGTGACTCCCGCTGTGAAACATCAGACCACCTGGCTTGGGTTTGGTCAAATGGTCCTCTTGATTACATGAGTCTCGGGTAAACCAGACCTAGGGAGGTTTCTTCCCCTGCGAGTCGGCTAGTGAATCCCATTGTGAACCATCAAACCACCTGGTTTGGGCATGGCCGAATGGTCCCCTTAATTACAGGAGTCTCGGGAAAACCAAAGCTAGAGAGGTTTATTCCCCTGCGAGTCGTCTGGTGAGTCCCATTGAGAACCACCCAGGGAGGGCATACATAGGGTGTATTCTTCCCCCGTGGAGACTTACCTGACCCCCCCCCGGATTTTCATATCCGTAGCTTGGTTAACCGGGACACTGAATTGTAAGGTTCAGAATTGTGTTTTGGAGGCCTCAGGCAGGACGCTGCCTCGGAGCACCCAAGTTGTTTTTACTTCTTGGATTTTTGCATGGGGTATGTGCTAAGTCACCTCAACTTTTTGTTAACTTTAATTTGTTCCAATTTTTGATTTTCATTGGTCTGGCTAGGGGACGCTCACGTCCGGATCTGCAGAGCCTCAGATGTTGAAAATCATCCCTCGTGTAAGTCTCAAGTGTTCCACCAGCTCGGGGCTGGATTCATTCCGCCGAGTCTGTATTGTTCCACCAGCTCGGGGTTGGATTCGTTCCGGTGAGTCTGTATTGTTCCACCAGCTCGGGACTGGATTTGATCCGCTGAGTCTATAATAATGCACCAGCTCGGGGCCGGATCTGTTTCGCCGAGGTATTATTCATCAGCTCGGGGTTGGGGTGAATCCCACTGAGTCTATCTCATTAGTCCGGGGACGTAACATTCCCCCAGAGCCAAGTGTTCTTCCCTACTCGTGGTTGGGGTTGTTGGACAATTATGACTCATAGCATCACTATTTGTAAAAGACATGGTGTTCTTTGTGCAAATTAACTATGTGACAAAGAAAATTGCTCTTTTATCATTTTGAAATTGGATTACTTGGATATATAAATGATAAAACTCCATATGATTAGTACCGAATTAATAAGATATGAGACAATATTAATCCACGAAAGGTTCAATCGTGAAATATCCCTAGTCGTAGTATTATCGAGACTGGACATCGATAATGCGGAATAGACTAGTATTGTACTTGTGCGCGTTATGGAAGCCTAATGGCATAGTTATCATATATTTAAGTATTGGATATTTATGCAAGTGTGATCGGAGGTTCTGTTAGCCATTGGACCGGGACCAACTTCACTCTGGATAGACCCATCGGAATCCCATTAGTAGTATGACTATGTGTCTGTGGGAATCCGAATCAGGGTAAGTGTATTAGGTCTTAACCTGAGACTTGCATCGCTAATACTTGCGACAATCAGTATACTTTGGTTTTGGTCGTCCGGGGCTTTAACAGGTTTTGTGTACACCTCTTCTGGGTATACTAAGAATCGTAGTGTATTGGGTGTGATGTCAAGATAGAGTATCACTTCAGTCATATGGAGATGATGATCACGTAGAATACATAGCTAGTACTCTTAAATACTGTAGCTATCGGGATAGTATGACTAGGTCATGATTATCCGATTATAAAGACTAGTTGCTCGTGATCCGATATATGCTTCGTACGGTGCAGACACAATTCCAGCCCCAGGCCTAACATCTTACATCTGATACTGTATCACAATACGCAATACACTGTATATTATGCTTGATAAAGATTACATATTCTTCGTTGAATATTTCAGGAGAATTGGGTAGGCACGGTGCCTTGCTAGAAGCCAACCATGTCTTGTAAATCGGTAAGAACATGGTACATGGTACGAACGTATTCGAATAGTCTGATGACCGCATTTACTGCCAACATATCCAGGGATCTCTTGGGTCGCTTCCCAAAGATTCACCGATGACATTTGACTCGAACAAAATTTATTTGGGATTAATTATGAGAGAGAAAATTAATCATGGATTAATTACGGTAAGAATTAATCTGGGGTTAATTGAAAAAGAGAAAATAAATATGGGATTAATTACATCATGAATTAATCTGGGATTAGTTCGTGAAGAACAGAGAACGCGATTAATTTGGAATTAATCGGTAAAATAAATTTAATAGTTAAATGGATTTTTCAATTTATTTATTTGGGCTAAAATAATATTGGATATATTAATTGGAATTGGATTTCAATGGGGAATTAAATTGGATTTTAATTCAAGCGAACAAAATAATTTGGAATTAATTCATAAGCGAATTCCGTAATAATTTTACGATGCATTATTATTTAATTAAATTGGATTTAATTACGTTGTGACTAAAAATTCGTTTAATCAGATTAAACGAAACCGAGCACAAAGTGTGTTGAGCAACCCAACCTGAATTTTGAATTTAAGTGTGGGACCACAAACTTACGTCAATAAGTCACTTGAGTGATGGAAGTGGTTGGGAGCTTTTAAAGCTTTCTTGTCCAACACACTTTGCCTTTTTAGAAAAAGTACATACACTTTTTGAATTATTGTTTTTGGTATTAGTTTTTAGAAGACTAAAATTTTCAAAACAACTTCATCTCTCTTCTCTCTCTCCTCTCCCTTTGGCTGAACATCTTGCTTCTCTTGGAGAGCAATTTTTCTTTCAAACTTTGTTAATGCTAGCACATAAGGAGTCAAGTGAAGGTGATATGGAAACTCACCCGAGAGTTTGGAACTCGATTTCAAGCTCTGAGCTACTACATCCAAGGAATTTTGAAATCCTAAAACCGATCAAGGTGAGTTTTTTCCACAACTTTCTTTGATTAATTCACACACAAATCACGCTTATAAGATCTTGGCATGTGTAGGACACTAACAATGGTATCAAAACGAGATATAAGCTTGATTTTATTCTAGGGT
Organism: Zanthoxylum bungeanum; assembly: GCA_019454045.1. Taxonomy (NCBI): domain Eukaryota; kingdom Viridiplantae; phylum Streptophyta; class Magnoliopsida; order Sapindales; family Rutaceae; genus Zanthoxylum; species Zanthoxylum bungeanum. The sequence goes on from SKCR01015510.1 coordinate 12,861, forward strand.
TTATATACTTTAATTTGGGGATTTTGTGTTTTGAGCATGATTTCTTCAAATTGGTTGTTTGGTTGAGCTTTGATGATGATAAATTGGATTTGTGAATCAATGGATCTGAGATAAATTGATTAGATTAATTTTCCCTAAAATCTCTCATTCGCTGAAACTTATACCCTAGGATTTCTCATGGTGAATTTTGATTTTAGACTATTGGATGAGTTTAAAGCATAAAATGAATATTAATTGTGTTAGACAATTATGACCAATATCGTCACTATTTGTAAAAGACATTGTGGTTTTTGTACAAATTAACTATGTGACAATGGAAATTACATTTTATCATTTTATAATTTGATTACTTAAATATATAAATGATAAAAGTCCTTATGATTAGTTCCAGATTATAAGATATGAGACAGTATCAATCCATAAAGGTTTAATCATTAAATATCCCTAGTCGTAGTATTATCGAGACTGGACATCGATAATACAGAATAGACTAGTATTGCACTTGTGCGTGTTAAGGAAGCATAACAATATAGTTCTCATATATTTAAGTATTGGATACTTATGCAAGTGTGATAGGAGGTTGTGTTTACCGATGGTATGGAAACAGCTTCGCTCTGGATATACCCCGCAGAATCTCATTGGTAGTATTACTATGTGTCTATGGGAATCCGAATCAAGGTAGGTGTATTTGGTCTTAACCTGAGACTTCCATCGCTAGTACTTACGACAATCAATACGCTTTGGTTTTGGTCGTCCATGACTTTAACAGGTTCTGAGTACGCCTCTTCTAGGTTTATTGAGAATCGTAGTGTATTGGGTGTGATGTCAAGATGAAAGTATCACTTCAGTCATATGGAGATGATGATCATGCGGGGATACAGAACTGGTACTCTAATTGGTTGCAACCATCGGGATAATATGACAAGGTCATGATTATCTGATTAAAGAGACTAGTTGCTTGTGAACCGATATAGGCTTCGTACGGGGCAGACACTATTCCAGCCTTAGGCCTTGCATGTGACATCCGATACTAGATCGCAATACGCAATACTACGTATACTACACCTGACATAGATTATATATTCCTTTATGAATATTTCTGGAGAATTGAGTAGGCACGGTGCTTTGCTAGAAGCTAACCATGTCTCGTAAATCGGTAAAAATATACTACGAGGTACGTACGTGTTCGGATAGTCCGACGACCGGATTTACTGCCAACATATCCAGGGATCTCATGGGTCGCTTCCTGAAGATTCAGCGATGACGTATGATTCGAACATAATTAATCTAGGATTAATTGCGAAGAGATTTTATCTGGGATAAAATACTATTTGAAGAGAGAGAACGATTAATTTGGAATTAATCGATAAAATAATATATTCGATATATTAAACGAAATTAGATTTCGATGCGGAATTAAAATTGGATTTTAATTCGGGCTAACGAATTAATTTAGAATTAATTCGCGAGTGACATGAATAGTAATTTTGATAGGCATAATTATTTAATTAAATTTGATTTAATTACGTCGCAACGGAAAATTCGTTAATTCGGAATTAACAAACCCGAGCCCAAAATGTGTTTGTGGGCCCACTCGCGTTTTGAATTAAAGTGGGGCCTAAAAGTTACATCGCAAGTCACATCGTCTGTCACTTTAGTGATGGAAGTCATGTCATCTTTTTATGATTGACAACCAGTCACTATTCATGATGGGAGTAGATGAAGGCATTGAATGACATTTTCCCTCCATTTTGCTTTATGCTTTTTGGAAAAAGCATATACCAAATATGTGAGAGACTTTTGTAATATGTTTTTAGAAAACAAAAACAAAAGAATTGAAAACTCTCTCTATCTCCCATTGAGCTTCAAAACCGTGAGCTTCACCATTAGAAGGAAATTTTTTTTTCTTTCTTATCTTGCTAGCACATTCAAGGAATCATATCAAGGTGTTAGGGAAACTAATCCCTTGAGCTTGGAATCAAGATCAAAGCTTGGAGCTTGGATTCAACATTCAAAGAGGAGATCTTGGAGGACTTCTCAAAGGTAAAATTTTTGTGTTCAACGCATCCTAAATCCGTTCTTTGTAAGTATGATTCCGCCATTCTTACTTTCGTATTCACATGATTTCATCGCTTTATATGATCATGGGAATGTCTTCGAGACCAACAATGGTATCAGAGCCTTGATGAGCATGAAATTGAACTTAGGGTTTATATACTAAAATTTGGGTAAATTTGATTTGAGCATGTTTTAATCAAATTGTTTGTTTGAGTATGCTTGTATGTTAATAAATTGGAGTTATACATGATCAATTTGAAGAAAATTGAATTGGATTAATTTTCCCCAAATTCTATATGATGGCTGAATATTATATGCCCTAAAAGTCATGGTATTTTTTGTTCTTTTGATCATTGGATGAGTTTAAAGACTTGGGAAATATTGATTTGAGATTCAATCGGATTGATATCAGAATCGGATATAAAATCCCTACTAATGTCGTGAGCTCAAAGCATGGAATGAGATGATTTTTTGTTTCAATAATGTTTGACATGTATTGATAATGAATAAGCATGATTAAATGATTAGATTAGTATTTTGGAAATGTTAATATAAATAGTTAATTATGGCTAAGCACTTTAATTAATTAAATCATGATATTTGGAATATTAAAATTTAATTAGTTGGGCTTAATTTAGAATTGGGCTTATAATGTTGTATTTGGGCCTAATGGGCATGGTTGGGCCAAGTTGGTTTAGGTCAATTGGATTGGATCCAAATTGGGCCTAAACCGTTCCATTAAGTCCAAATATGACTAATGGGCCTTTTATGTTTAATTGGGCCTAATGGGCCGAAATTGGTTTCTTGGCAAATAAGGTGATTCCTTAATTGGGCTTTGGTATTTGGGTTTGAACCATATTGACCAAAGTCCATGCCTCAAGAAATTAATTGAAATCCCATTGGACTTTAATTAAATGACATTGGATGTTAAAAAGGCTTTGAGACCCATTTGGATTAGATTTGGAATCTAAGTCATAAAGGGGCATTTAAAAGTGTAGTTATTTAATTTTGAATTAAATATAGAATTAGTATTGAATACGAATTAAATTAGATTTAAATTGTAGTTCGATATAATTCAAGAATTTGTACTCTGAGTACTTATTCTTAAACGAGTTGGACTCGAGAAAATCAAATCGTTGTTTGAATATTGGATGATCACTTTATTCAAAGATTAGTTAATTGGATTAGATTGATTGAATAACATGCTTTGTGTGAATACATGGATGTGTTGAATGAATAATGTATATCATATGGATATTAAAAGGGAAAGGGCAATTTTGGAAATTGTTGTAAATTTAGAATTTATTAAATTGGTCATGCAAGTCTAGCCTTATCTCTCTCGATTCTTTGTAATTCTATTCTCACCTAATTCCCCTCAATTTTAATGAGGTTTGTTTAATTGTATTATGTAATTGGGTAGAAGTAAGAATAATGCTAGCCGGGGAGAGGAAATGGAGTGATTTGTTCTAGGAACAATCTGTGAGATATCCATCCTCATATCATTATTAATTTTATTTATCGCGCCTTATTATGCTTTTAGAATGCATGCTTAAGGGTGTATTATGAGACCTAACAAAGATAATAAATTGGTTGCCAATTTACGCAAAAAAACCCTTAGCAAATATTAAGCGTTTTCCTTCCATTGAGTGATTCTTACTCAAGATCCAAGATTGGCACTGGTTTGTTGGCCAAAGTCAAGACCTTTGTCCATCGCGGATGTGTTTGAATCATGAAAGCTTTGTTCCATATCGTATGTCTTGTCCAAGTTGTGATTTGTTGGCCAAAGTCAAGATCACTTCTTGTCCATCGACATCGATTACGAAGCTTTCCAAAGTCAATGGGTTCCGCTTTACTAGAATCATTAAGCTTGTTGTGCCAAAGCCAAGGCTTAGATGATTCAGAGGAAAAAGGTTAGGAAAATATATTGGATATATAGGCATATATATTGTATATATGTTTCGGACTTGGAGGTCCACCTACCGGATCTACGAATTGGATGAGATCCAATTGATCTTAGAGATCTACCTAGTTAAATATCATACAGCTTGTTGGCCAAAGTCAAGGCTGTGTGTTATTTAACGGGATCATATCCCACTAGGAAACTAGGTTTCCCGAGTACTTAACAGAGGGTTAGAGGCTCGCCGAAAAATATTGGGAGGCTAGTATTAAATTTGTAATTTCGTTCAAATACTTAGCTCTACGCGCTTTCAAATTATTTCGTCAATTATAGCATGATTAATTAGTTTAATTGATGTTTTGGAAATATTAGTTTAACTAATTAATTATGGCTATTACACTTTAATTAAAATTAATGTGATATTTAGAATTTTATATTAATTAAATTAGTCATTAAATTGGATAGGGCTAATTTTGTTGTAATTGGGCTTAATGGGCTTGGTTGGGCCAAGTTTGGTTTTGGACAATTGGGTTGGATCCACTTTGGCCCAAAACCATTTCCATAAAGTCCAAATATGACTTTTGGGCCTTTAATGATTTAATTGGGCCTAAATTGATTTTGGCAAAAGGGTGATTCCTTATTGGGCCTTGGCATCTTGTATTGGATCCATATTGGCCAAAGCCCATTCCTTAAGAATTATTTAAAAGCCCATTGGACTTTAATTAAAATAGTATTGGATACTAATTGGGCCTTTGAGACCCATGAAGATTGGATTTGGAATCCAAATCTAAAAGGCACTATTAAAAGTGTAATTATTTAATTTGGAATTAAAAATTAATTAGTATTGGATACAGTTTAAATTGGATTTAAAATTGTAGTTCGATATAATTCAAGAATACGTACTTTGAGTACTTATTCTTAAACGAGTTGGACTCGCGAAAATTAAATCGTTGTTTAAACATTGGATGGTCATTAATTCAAAGATTAATTATATGGATTAGATTGATTGAATAATATGTTATGTGTGAATACTTGGATGTATTGTATGAATAATGTATATCAGATGGATATTAGAAGGGTGAGGGTAATTTTGGAAATTGTTGTAATAAATTTAAAATTTTTTAAATTGGACCTGCGTGTCCAGCATGTTATCTCTTTTCTCATTGTATTTCTCTTCTCACCAATTCCCCTCAATGTAAATGAGGTTTCTTTTAATGTTATGTAATTAGGTAGAAGTAAGAATAATGCTAGCGGGAGAGATGACAGTGAGAGATTTGTTCTAGGAACAAATTGTTATATATCCATCCGTATATCATTATTATTTTATTTTGTGCCTTCTTATGCTTTTAGAATGCATGCTTAAGGGTGTATGATGAGACCTAATCAAAGAAAATAAATTGGTTGCCAATTTACGTAAAAAACCCTCACTCAAATATTAAGCATTTTCCTTCCATTGAGTGGTTCTCTCGCAAGATCCAAGATTGGCATTGGTTTATTGGCCAAAGGCAAGATCAATGTCCATCGCGGATGTGTTTGAACCACGAAAGCTTTGTTCCATATCGCATGTCTTGGGCAGTTGTGACTTGTTGGCAAAAGTCAAAGTCACTTCTAGTTCATCGACATGGATTACGAAGCTATCCCACTGTCAATGGGTCCCGCTTAACTGGAATCATTAAGCTTGTTGAGCCAAAGCCAACGCTTAGTTGATTCAGAGGAAATAGGTTAGGAAATATATTGGATATATTTACATATATTGGATATATGTTTCGGACTTGGAGGTCCACCTACTGGATCTAGGAATTGGATGGGATCTAATTGATCTTAGAGATCTACCTAGTTAAGTTTCATACAACTTGTTGGCCAAAGTCAAGGTTGTGTGTTATTTAACGGGATCCTAGCCCACTAGGAAACTAGGTTTCCCGAGTACTCCAAAGAGGGTTAGAGGCTCGCCAAAAAATAGTGGGAGGCTAGTATTAAATTTGCAATTTCGTTTAGATACTTTCCAATACGCGCTCTTTTATTTTAATTTATCGTTGTTATAAATATATTAGTTGGACTAATATTGAATATTGCTTTCTTTAACAGTTAGACTGTATTCAAACTACTCCATTTGTAGTTGGTTATATAGTTGGACTATAATAACCATTACATTTTGAGTATACCCGAAATTGTTGATTGGATAGTTAGCTATAGCAATCAAGATGACTGAAAGATTAGCGTTAAGGGACATAATCCTGGGTGAAAATGTCTTTAACGGCGTAACTTTTTCAGATTGAGAAATGAATCTCAGGAAAGTCCTGGGAGTTGAGAAGTTACTCTATTGGATAAAGAAACCTCTCGGGCCAGAGCCCGGAGTTGAGCAAAAAGTAGAGCATGAGCTTTAGAAGACTCAATGTGATGATAACTTTAGTGCTTAATCTGTAATGCTTGCCGCAATGACTCCTTAATTTCGTCGTCAGAACTATTGATTAGATCTTTATACCATGATGTTGAAATTAAAGGATCTTCATAGATCTAACCTTAGATCTTAGAAGTACGAATTACAAAAGGAAGCTCTTTCAATCGCGTATGTCAAAGGGTACATCTGTCGAGCACTAGGTGTCGCAAATGATTGCTGACATCGAACACCTAGGTTAGCTGGGCATTAACTACGAGGCCGAGACTTCCATAGATTTGATCTTACAGTCTCTGCTCGATAGCTGGGGCAGGTTCATCATGAACCAAGAGAAAACTCTAGGAGATTTAATGGCTATGCTCAAGGAGGCGGAGCCAGAGCTTCCAAAAGGACAAGAAGCACAAGACGCATCTTACTTTGACATCCTAGAAGCCCAAGGCTTGGCCGAAGGCTTCTGGGGGTGTGAAAAAGTCAAAGCTGAATCATCACAGTCATCTGGGAAGACTACGGACATATCCCAAGAGGTCTACCTACATTGTAGCAAACGGGGTCACTGGAAGCGTGACTGCCGTGAGTACAAGGCAGAGTTGAATGAAGCGAAGGCGGGCTAGGCACCGGCTTTACGTATGTTTGTTATAAACCGTCAGACGGCAGACTTGCTTTCGGTGATGACAGATCTAGGGCAGAGAGCCCTTCGATCAGTCAAGACTTCACGAGGGAAACGTCATAAAGTAAGAGGAATAGTGTTGTAATTCCTCAGTATATAAAGGAAGACTAGATTCATTTGTTAAATAATGGAAAAACAGATAGAAAGACTTGTAACTAAAAGAAAATGAGCACTACTTGTAAAACTCTTTAAACTGCTCGGCCTCATTCGGACCTCACTCAGAACAGGTCGGCCGAGTTAGTTCAGGCAATAAAAACAACCCCCACCGTTTTGTGCCCGTGGACGTAGACTGGATTCGCTCCGCCGAACCACGTTAAAACTCTCTTGTCAACCTTTACGTTTTTTCTCACCTTTTACTAAATTTGCCTTTGGTCTCCCCATAGCCAAACAAATTGAAGGTTGAGGGAAAGTTGTCTTGGTTGTGTTATCTCGAAACTACCCCTGAGACGAAAATCATCTGTCAACAAACAATATATATATATATATATATATGTGTTACTTTTTTCCCCAACTTTAATTAATTAGTAGTGAATATCTTTCGTTTTTTTACCTTTTTTTTTTCAATATATGTTACGTTAAGTTGCTTGATATATGACATGGCTTAATTGATATGAACAAATGAAAATCTCCATCTTTCAACACAAAGTAAGTTCCTTTTATAAGGCTACATGTTCGTGTCATCGCTTCAAAAAAAATTGTTTAACAACTACATCCCTAATTATCAATTACTTTTGAGAATTGTGACTTTGCAACATGCATTTCTTGCATTAATATTTATCAAAAGTCCATTTACTAATTTGTTTAATAGAAATAGAGATTTTCTCCAGACAGTGGTAAAAGCATGAAGAAGTGGATAAATTGGAATATTCTAAATCAATAAATATAATTCTCCAGGAAAACAACATTAGATGGTATACAAAAAAAAACAAAAACAAAAACAAAAACAAAACAAAACAAAACAAGAAAATATTAATTAATTTTTAGAAGAAGAAGAAGACAAGTTCTTGTAAGCCTTCAAGATGAGGTTAGTTTGGGATTGAACGAGCTTTGATTTCTTCAAGTTGAGCTCCAACTCCATTAATTTGATTTCTGTCCATTTCTTCTCCAATTCAGCCTTTTGTGAATCTCCAATCAATTCTAACATTTCCTCAATTACATCCTCATTCAACCCTTTGATGAAATTCTTTTGAAATTCCACCATCTCTTTCACACTCAACGCCATATCATTAACTCCTGAGAAAGAGCAATTAAAGAATCAGTAGTAGCAATATATGAGAATAGGGCTACGATGAGTTTATACGCCCATCTGCCACATTAATTAAATATTTAATTCCAACGTTTTCCCAGACAGAAGCGTGTCTCTTCGATTATATTGATGACATAATCACATTGTCATCCCCCACTGGATGATATAATAAGTGCTTGAAATTCACTTGTTTGGGAAAAATAAGCAGAATAAATAAATAAACAAACAAACCCAAGACAAGAAGTCAAGAAACAAAACACTATCCCATGGAAAAAGAACCTGCTGTTGTTTATTCTTCATCTGAAGAGAAAGAGAAAGAGAAAGAAGAAGATTATGACTCTTCATATGATGAAGAAGAAGCGCCTGTTAAAAATAAGCCTGAAGCTGTTTTTTCAAAGCCGAAAGTGGTCTTGGCTTTGGAAGCTAAACGTCAGAATGATGAAACAGAAGAGCCTCCGGAAGCTAAAAAGAGGAATAAGCAGCAGCTTGTTATTCAACGGCTGTGGAGTGATGATGATGAAATTACTTTGCTGGAGGGAGTGATTGATTATTATTCATGTAATAAAAAAGAAAAGGGTACTGAGAAAGATACACAATCTCTTTATAATCATGTCAAGAAATTTCTTCAGTTAGACGTATGTAAATCACAAGTTGTTGAAAAGATAAGGAGGCTGAAGAAAAAGTATCATAATAATCTCAAAGGTAGGGGAGGCACCAATCCGACATTTTCGAAGACGCATGATAAAAAATTATTTGATCTGTCTAATAAGATATGGGGATCAGGATGTGAAAATAGTAATAGAACTTCATCAGCATCAGCAACGGCAGCTGAGTTGTTTAATAAGAGTCAGCAGGGTGTGGAAGAGTTTGTTGTGAGACATGGAATGGACATGATTGAAGGAGGAAAAAAGACAGAGTTGGAGGAGAGGTGGAAGAAATTGGAGATTGCTCAGCTGGAATTGTTCCTTCACAGGAATGAGTTGATTAATGAACAGGCCAAGTTGGTTTTAGATTCAATGAAGTAATTTTTAAGCAAGCTAGCTAGCATGTTGTTATCTGAGTATAAAATATAGTTTGTTGTTTAATCTACCGAATCGTTTTGTTTTGCTTGTGGATGAATGTTTTGAAACTCCTTTACATGATTTTCATCTTTCTCTGTTAATCTTAACATTTTTGTTATTTGTTTGAGTATGATTTGTTGGTCTGCGGCGGAGAGTTAATCGGCTATTGATCACCGTCTTAAACACATCACCGTCTTATAGTAGTGATGTGCTATGTAGCAAGCTTTTCTAGATAAAATTAATGTAAATAATTTGAATTTGAAAAAAAAAAAAACAGAGAGATAGAGAAAGTGAGAGAAGTCATTTAGTCAAAGTTAATTTTTTTTTTTTAAAAAAGAAGTAAGCAAAGTCATTGTGAGTTATTGTGCAAAAAATGTAAAGAATACGGATGGACCATCCATCTCCTTGGGACTTTCATATCATAATGAGATAATTTGATAGACTAATAATAAGGTCAATTGGACTTGTATAATTAATTAAGATGTAAGCTAAGCCATGCATTATCCAGCTCCCTTTGCTTCTACATGATAAGAGACAATCAACAACAACTGTACAGTATATAAAACTGACTTGATCATGAATCTTTAAAATTCGAATGTTAAAATTCTTTGTTAAGACAAGATTCGAGACATAAAAATATATGTATATATGATATGATGGTTAGTTCAAATTAGTATTTTTATTAAATATAATTTATATATCAAATGGGTTCATGCATGCTCCCATCTATTTATACTATTAATCATGATATAGAAGGAGTGCTCTTCTTAATTCTTGGATGACTGTTGCTCTCTCTTTGATTCTTGGATGAATGTTGCTCCCTCCTTGATTCAGGGATTTTAATCAACATTCAATAGGTTGTTGAACTGCTAATAAACCATTTTTTAGCGTAAATCATTGAATACATTAAGTGCTTGTAATTAAATTCGGCTGCCATATTCTCCTTAATCCTAAGAAATCTAAGTTGTTACCGCAAAATTTGGCCCTTATATTAAGTTTGGCATTCAACATCAGCTCTAACTATTCAAGTCCCTTCCGTTAGGATTGTCAGCAACATTTCCATGATGTGCAGGAAATTAATGAATTTAATGGGGATGCGTGAATAATGAGTCATCTTTAACTTAATGGTTTCGCGAATAATGTGTCTCACACTACGAAAAAAAAGGTCTTTAGCGTCGAAAACAATCGAAGCAAAAAGTGAATAATTCGACGCCAAAACTAAATGGCGTCGAATAATTTCGATGCTTAACTTAGACGCTAAAATGTGGACAAGAACGACCATTAGCGTCGAAATACAAATTATCGACGCTAAAACCTCTTACTTTGTGTCCAACTACTTTCGAAGAAAAAGAAGAATTCCCGACGCTAAAGTTCATATTTGGCGACGAAAGTATTCGACGCTAACTATTAAACTTTTAGCGTCGAATTTATGCGACGCTAAAATCAATAAATTAAATATTATTTCTATACTTTTAGCGTCAAACTTTTCGACGTAAAAGTATAAAAAAATTATTTAAAAAAATTATTATTTTACATAATTTTGCTCTGAAATATTCAATTTAATATTATAAAAAATATTATTATTTCAAAAAAATTGCCGATTAATAGCACAATTATGAAATATTCTAATAATTATTTTATTATTATAATGAAAATTTATTAAATAACAAAATACATAGTATATTAAAACTATATGTTCTGAATGTTTATACAAATGAAAATAAATTTATTGCTGCTGTGATGGGGGGCGCTCGAGTCCGATGCACTCCGGCCGAGTGAGGCCTCCAACATCTCTTGAAAAGCCCGTATCTGCTGGTCGAACTCCTCTATCTTCTTTTCGTGGTCCACCTTGACCTGTAGTAGCTCCTCCTAAGTCTTCTTCAGCTCGTCTTGGGTGGTGGCTAGCTGGTCTCGAAGGCACGAGTCATTGTCCGAAGAAACAGTAGTGCGTGCAGATGATGTCAGCTTCTTACGAGTGCCAAGGCCAGTGTTGTACGCTGTCTGGTTCTTGAAAACCAATTGCGACAACTGCTCATCTAATATCGAGCCGAACCCTGTCTCCTGAGTTTGATGTTGGAGCTCCACCATTTCGTTATGTTTAAAAAAATTTAAGTTAATGTTAGAATTTGAAAAAAAAAAATCAATTTAAAATAATAATTATTTTTTTTAAGAAAATTAAACTTACATAGAAGCGTTCGAATTCTTCATTGATCCACTTTTTCTTTTCATTGTAGTGCGTCACTCGGAAAAAATCTGGAAATGACTGTACCTCATCTGTGCTAGTATGCTAAAAACATAAAATAATTCTACTATTATTCGACATTAGTAAAATAATAAACTGTTAAATTACAGTTTAGGATATATTTACCTCAGAATGTTCGGCACGATGTTGGATAAATGGCTTGGAACCTCCAAGCTGGTTAAAACGAAAGTGACTTCGATTCTCCGCATTTGCGTGACATTTATTATGCATTTAACAACAATGTAGTACCAAAAACGAAGAGAATTATAAATTTCTATTTATTTTAAAATTTACCTCGTGTTTCTCGCTAGACCAAAGCTCACACAAGAATGTTCAGTCTTGCTCCTCTATAAAATCAGGCTTGTGTTATGGAGCATCCAAAGGTCCATATTCATCGAATATTGGTTTCAGGACTTCTATCTTATAATCCTTGTAACTTTTCCTCATGTGGTAGTCAAGATACGATTGGACATTAACTTTGGTCAGATCGACGTTGAACCACTCCTACAGGAATAACAATCAAGTAAAAATGAGTATAAAATAAAAATTTAAATTAACATACAATATTGAAAAATTAATACTGTAAGGAAACTCACAAGTAGTGAAGGGAAGAGCTGGTTGATTTTCGTCTCACACAGTATCTTTCTCCAAGAAACGTAGTTTTGGGGAACTTCAAATCGAGCTGTAGCACTTATGGCTGTAGTAAACGCTGAATTATGTTGCCCGAATTGTCTTTGTCCATCATCTGATATCTCTATCTGGATACGGTCGTGACCCTTAACATGCTTAACCAACCCCAGGCGACGGGTGCGTCCTCAACCCTTCCCTGTACTCGAGTCACATGTGCTAGCAGATACCCCAGTAGGGACATCTGTCATTGCAGATGTAGATGAAGTCGCATTAGCTCGTTTACGATTGCCCGGTGCCAACTACAAAATAAGAATTCCGACACTATCAATGACATACAAATAATCATAATGATGCTAATGAAATTTCAATATTTTAATAACTATATAAACTTTTATCATTACACATGGACTGCTCAAAATATCTTTAACCATATAAACTGTTAAAGGATACTGATTTGGGTGATAAAGATATAACAACATCTTGAGAAAGTGCATATGTTCCCAAAATTGCATTCACAAATCAGCTTGTTTGATGTGTGTGAATTGTTATAAACATCCAACGTGGGTGATATAAGCACACATATGTTACTCATTTCTTATAGTTATCACCTACATTAGTAGCTCAACATTATCATTTCCAATTCACCAATAATCGATTGTGCATCACACATAAACTTTGCAAACTTAATCATAATTATCTCACTTTAGATTATATATATATATATATATATATATATATATATATATATATATGAATTATATATTATGTATATTCATATCTATATTTTCATATCTCTATCAAATTTTCATTTCTTCTTCTCAAATTAGATTAATGACCAAGGTATTATAATATCATCCTCATGCACAAGTCTTGTCAAATCAAATAGAACATTCACGTTCTTCATCTAAAATTGTATTAGATCACATTTTTATTAACAATGTTTAAATAGAAATAACAATCTCAGAGACACCAATCATGATTCAATGCTACGTACAACAGATGCCATCACATGCCATAATCATAAACAAGCATTCTCACAATGTAAATCAAGCCATCATCATCTTCACCAATGTGGGAACACAGAAACTGGGCGACGCATGCTGTCCCGGGCTCGCGGCCCGTTCGGGAGTACGGAGTAGCCACCGGGGACTAAACCGGAGAATAATGGAGTCGCCACCCGGTGTGAACTGGGAAAATGAGATTTAAGGCCGCACTCACCCCTCGCAAGGGAAGACCTCAAACCATTGGGTTCGGAATGGTCCCTTACTTATGCCACTTGTAATGAAAGGATTTATGTAATAATTTAATCAGGCTTAAGTATCACTTATTTCCAAGAGTATCATGCTTCTAAATTCATATGTACAAAATAAAACTTACACCTAAGTTTACATATATTTCACATCTAAGATTGCATGCTTGAAAGTACATCAAAAGAGGCGACAAACATACAACTTCACTGGCATATTATATTCAAGAAAACACAAGCACACATACTAACCACACAAGCACACATGTGAGCACCTTCTCAAGTGGTACGTGGAATTGTATCCCAAGTACAGACCTACTACTGTCCATTCAGAATCGGCTACGGAATTTATGTCTGGGTTTCCATCCGATATACCACAAGAAATAATACTCAAATGTTATCATGACATAGGTATATGAATCGTAATACATTAAACACATTGTATTCATACATGTGGGGATAGCTACTAGAAAAACTATGTATGAAATCTGATGAAAATGACTCAGTTCAGTGGGTGCGCGTTCGCGTAGCGTTTGAAAACGCGTTGTGGGAACACAGAACCTGGGCGACGCTGTTCTAGGCTCGCGGCCTAGTTGGGAAGTACGAAATAACATGGAGTCGCCACCCGGTGTGAACCTGGAAAATGAGATTTAAGGCCGCACTCACCCCTCGCAAGGGAAGACCTCAAACCGTTGGGTTCGGAATGGTCCCTTACTTATGCCACTTGTAATGACAGGATTTATGTAATAATTTAATCAGGCTTAAGTAGCACTTATTTCCAAGAGTATCATGCTTCTAAATTCACAGGTACAAAATAAAACTTATACATACATTTCACATATATCTCACATCTAAGAACACATGCCTGAAAATACCTCAAAGTAACAACGAACATACAACTTCATTCAGCATATCATATTCATGAAAAACACAAGCATACATAATAACCGCACAAGCATACATGTGAGCACTTTTCCAAGTGATACGTGGAATTGTATCCCAAGTACAGACCGCATTACCGTCCATTCGGAATCGGCTACGGAATTTATGTCTGGGTTTCCATCTGATATATCACAAGAAATAATACTCCAAAGTAATCATGGCATAGGTATATGAATCGTAATGCGTTAAATCAAGACGAAGGCGAATGACGCAACTAATGGAGTAAACATGCTTTTCATTATTATGTGCACAAAGATAAGAATGACTATGTGTGGTTCCATAAAAAAATCACCTAAGAAACAATTATACATGGCATGTGATGAATATGTCTCAGTTCAGTGTGTTCGCGTTCGTGTAGCGTTCGTAAACGCGCTAGAACGGTAAACAGAAGGTTCGCGTTCGTATGGCGTTTGATAACGCGTTCGAACGGAAATGAAACAGAATGCTCACGTTCGTATGGCGTTTGTTAACGCATTCGAACGGAAATGAAACAGAATGCTCACGTTCGTATGGCGTTCGTGAACGCGTTCGAACGGAAATGAGACCTGATGTATGATAAGGCAAAATGCATACGCGTTCGAGTTGCGTTCGTAAACGCGTTCGAACGGGAACAGACCTGATGCATGAAATGGGACGCGATACATAAACAAAAAAATAAAGGGGCGCGGCGAAGTACTACTGCCGTAAAGGTGGCCTTTTGGGCTCTTGGTCTCTCAAAGAGAGGACCTTTAGGCCAACATACTAAGCTCATGCACGTCACATCACAACACATGAAATAAAGACAATAAAAGTGTAGGACTTCGTATGCCCAATTGAACGTACATTCAACCCAAACACACTTCGTCCAGCAAGGCGAAGTAGTGTCACAAAGGTAGCCTTTTAAGCTCTTCGTCTCTCAAATAGAGGACCTTTGGACTAACTCACTAAGCCCATGCGCTCGATCGCATCATACATACAAAAATAAAGCCAATCATATCAAAACCAAGTATGCCCGATTGAACACATCTTACATCCAATCCGAACACACATCAACCGGCGCGGCAAAGCATCGTGGTAAAGGGTTTTAACCCCTCCCCATAAGGGATCTTTCATTCCACTTACTAAGCCCATGCGCTTGATTGAACCATGCATAAAAAGATAAAGACAATAATATCAAACTAAGTATGCCCGATTGAACGTATCTTGCATCCAACCAAACACACATCAGCCGGCGCGGCGAAGTAGTGTCACAAAGGTGGCCTTTTAGGCTCTTCGTCTCTCAAATAGAGGACCTTTGGACTAACTCACTAAGCCCATGCCCTCGATTGAATCATGCATAAATAAATAACATACAGAATTCAAGTGACGAAAAATAAACAAACCAAAGCAACACAAGGCAAAAGATAGTGCCGTTTACTCAAGCGGTACGTGGAGTTGTGTCCCGAGTAAAGATCATATTACCGTCCATTCGGAATCGGCTATGAAATTTATGTCCGGGTTTCATCCGATATACCGCGAGAGTTAACACATTTCTCATTCATCCAATACCCACAACACACATCATACACAAACAAGATTCAACGAATAAGTAAAATATAATCAGAATAAATAACAAAACTCACGTAGAGATGAGTGTGAAAAGTACCCTCAGGTCTACCTTTTAAGCCGTCTCTCGGACTCGCGTTTCACGAAGATCGGAAGGGGTAAAGCTCCGCAACTTTTCTGGTTCACTGGTTTGCCTTTTCCTTCACTGTTTTGCCGCTCAAGCTACTGTTTCGAGTCCGTTTTGCTGCTGTTTCCTTGTGGTTTCGCTGCCGTTTCCTCTGTATTTTTTTGCTTACTGTTTTTGGGTGTGTTCTTCCTGTAATTTTCCTGTGTGTTGTGTATGAGTTAGCTAAGGTTGAGAAGGTTGGTGAATGGTTGTTTATATAGAGAAGGGCTAGGGCTTCACCTTGTCTCACAAGGAAGGGATCCTGCATTCAATTTAGGATTTGGTCTTAAGGAAAGTCAAAGATTGAGGGGGGACAAAGTTAATTCAAATTAGGAAGGTGATATCTTTAATTTGTGTTGATTGATTTTAATTAGGCATGACATCTTTTTAATTTAGTATGTGATTTGTTTAGTTAGGAAGTTAATATTTTTGATTTATCTTTATTAGGTATGATTATATTTTGTGTTTTATTTAATTGGTAAATGATTTAAATATTTTATTTAATGTTTAATGTTTAATTTAATTAAATTGGGATGTGTTTTATGGGCTTTGGTGGGTTAATTGGGCTTGGGTGTGAGGCTAGCAGCAAAACCAGAATTACCGACACAGTTCGAACGCTTCCTCGAACGCGACACGAACGCCCGCAATTTGTTTGCCGTTCGAACGCATACACGAACGCAGCACGAACGAAAACAGTGAACCTTGTTTATTCTGAATTTCCCCTTCCGATATCCGTTTCCCGCGGCTTCCGTGACTCAAAAGGTAGTGCCTCCAAATGAGACTCATCATCGGGTTTCACATGCAAAAATACAATGCCTACAGTCGCCCCCACTTTGATGGGACTTATGCAGTGTGTGACTTTGAATAATCCTATCAAAGTTATGCAATGCATTTCTACTTACCTGGCTCGCCAGCTGTCACTTGACTTACCATGTGTTGAGTTGATTTGGGTGGTGAGGTGTTGCGACCCCTGGTTCATTCCCGAACCGTGTTGTGATGTGGTCCATTCCCGAACCGTTGCCGTAAGGTGGTCCATTCCCGAACTGTTACTGTGAGGTGGTTCATTCCCGAACCGTGCTTCCATTCTTGGAGTGTCATTCCCGGCTTGTTCATTCCTGAACTGTATTTCCATTCTTGGAGTGCCATTCCTGGCTTGTTCATTCTCGAACTGTATTTCTGTTCTTGGAGTGCCATTCTCGGCTTGTGGGCCTCAACCCTAAGACATCCTCAAAACTGATAGTGATGTGGGCCTCGACCATCGGGATTCATTCCAAACTGATACTGATGTGGGCCTCGACCCTCGGGATTCATTCCTAAAACTGATGCTGAAGTGGGCCTCGGCCCTAACTGCTACTGATATGGGCATCGCCCCCAGACTGATACTGATGTGGGCCTCGACCCCCAGGATTCATTCCTAAAACTGATGCTGAAGTGGGCCTCGGCCCTAACTGCTACTGATATGGGCCTCGTCCCCAGACTGATACTGATGTGGGCCTCGACCCCCAGGTTCATTCCTAAAACTGATGCTGAAGTGGGCCTCGGCCCTAACTGCTACTGATATGGGCCTCGCCCCCAGACTGGTACTGATGTGGGCCTCGACCCTCGGGATTCATTCCTGGATTCATTACAAAATTCTGAGATATTCATTCCTTAGATTCGTTCCAAAATCTGAGAGATTCATTCTCTGGATTCGTTCTAAAATTCTTGAGAGATTCATTCTCTGGATTCGTTCCAAAATTCTGAGAGATTCATTCCCCGGATCCGTTCCAAAATTCTTGAGAGATTCATTCTCTGGGTTTGTTCCAAAATTCTTGAGAGATTCATTCTCTGGATTCGTTCCAAAATTCTTGAGAGATTCATTCTCTGGATTCGTTCCAAAATTCTGAGAGATTCCTTCCCTGGATTCGTTCCAAATTCTGAGAGATTCATTCCCCGGATCCGTTCCAAATTCTGAGAGATTCATTCCCTGGATTCGTTCCAAACTCTGAGAGATTCATTCTTTGGATTCGTTCCTGAAACTGTACTGTTGCTGTTTCTGACTATCTTGCCTTTGCTGCTTTTCTCTCTTTCTTTCTTCGAAACCTGTTAATATAAAACAGAACAAACACAAAAAAGGATGCAAAATGTGTTACATGTATGCATGTATGCATGAGTTTCCTATCCCGTTGGGTTGGGTCTTCGGTCAATTCCCTTAGTGACAGCCCGGTCTTCTTTTCCTTAGGTAAAGTACTGCTTCAATCTGTCTACACTAATTGGTTCTGTGAACTCATTCCCTTTCCAAGTCTAACAGTCTCACTGTCTTCATTTCCCAATTTCTGAATGGCCAACTTATCTTTTCTGCTTGCTTCTTCTGAGGATTCCCTACGTTCAGAGTAGCTGTTGGAGTTTCTAAGGTTTCCAATATCAAAATAAAAGCATGAAACACAAGTGAATACAACGACGAAGTTGCGGAATACTTACATCGAGCGGTTGAGAGACGATTTGGCAACAAAACGCACTTCACTTCTGCTCACTGCCCACTGCTCATGTGCGCCCACTGCAGCAGTTTGGTGGTCTGTTTTGTGCCATTTTGAACATCAAAAACGAGCTCCAAGCTTCATCAAAACGTTCCCGGCTCATGGGGAAACTTCCCTATCACCTTCGCATTCATCTCGGAGTGTGCTAGCACTCTTGTTTTGCCACAAAACACACTTGCTTCCCTCCATTTTCTTTTTATTTAGTTCGGCAGTTCACTGCCTCTTGAAACCAGAAAATGGCGTGAGAGAGGAAGAAGAAGATGAAGAGAGAGAGGAGGGAAAAGGTTATCACATTTTTTGGTAAAAAGGAATTGCGTATATGATACACAAAAATGATTTTAAAAATCATTAAATCCATTTTACTTTAATGGTTTAAAAGTCAAACAAATAAAACCATTAATTCCCTCAACAACCACATCACTCAAGTCACATCAATTAATCAAGTCACATCACTCAAAGTGACAAGTGATTTGACACTTGATGCGACTAGCGATTTGACGCTTGATTTGACGTGCCGCACTCGAATTCGAAATACGAATGCGCTCGCAAATAATCTCAGGCTCGGATTCGCTAATTCTAAATTGACGAATTTTCCGTCGCGTCGTAATTAAATGATTACGCCTAGCGAAATCACTATTCACGTCGCTAACGAATTAATTTTAATTAACTCGTTCGCCCGAATTAAAATCTAATCTCAATTCCGCGTCGAAATCCAATTTCCTTTAATATATCAAATATATTAATTAATCGATTAATTCCAAATTAATCGTTCTCTCTCTTTAAATGATATTTTATCCCAGATAAAATATCTCCGCAATTAATCCCAGATTAATTTTCTCTCCTCATATTAATCCCAGATTAATAAAAGTACGAGTCATACGTCATCGGTGAATCTTTGGGAAGCAACCCATGAGATCCCCGGATATGTTGGCAGTAAATACGGTCGTCGGAGTATCCGAATCACGTACGTACCAAGTACTACGTTCTACCGATTTACGAGACAAGGTCGACTCCTAGCAAAGCACCAAGTCTTCCCAATTCTCCGGACATATTCTTATAAGAATATTAAGATCTGTATCAAGCGTAGTATAGCATTGTATTGTGTGTATCGGCCCAGTATCGGATAGTCACGTGCTAGGGCTGGGGCTGGATAAGTGTCTACCCCGTCCGAAGCACATATCGGATATCTGGTAACATAGTCTCTATAATCGGATATTCATGACCTGGTCACAATATCCCGATTGGTTGCGCAACACTCAAGAGCACTAGTACCGTATCCTGCGTGACATCATCTCCACTATGACTGAAGTGATACTTCCGTCTTGACATCACACCCAATACACTACGACTCTCTGATAAACCCAGAAGTGGTGTACGCAGAACCGGTTAAAGCCCTGTACCACCAAGACCAAAGTCTATCGATTATCGTAAGTATTAGCGATGTAAGTCTCAGGTTAAGACTATACACACCTACCTTGATTTCGGCCTCCCATAGACACATAGTCATAATACCAATGGGATTCCGATGGGTCTATCCAGAGCGAAGCTGTTTCCCGTACCATCGGTGAAACACAACCTCCTATCGCACTTGCATAAGTATCCAATACTTATATATATGAGAACTATGCCGTTGTGCCCTCACAACGCGCACAAGTGCAATACTAGCCTATTCCGTATTATCGATGTCCAGTCTCGATAATACTCCGGCTAGGGATATTTAATGATTAATCCTTCGGGGACTGATACTGTCTCATATCATTCTCAATCCAGGAACTAATCACATGGACCTCTCTTCATTTATATATCTATGGTGATCTAATCACAAACGATGAGAGTGCAATTTCCTTGTCACATAGTTAATTTGTACAACAACACCATGATCTGTATAAATAGTGACGCTATGGGTCATATTACCCAACAGTAGCATAGTACCAAGATTGAATGCTCTTGTCACATGCACTTATGTTGCAAGTTGAGAAGTTGAGATTCAAGCAAGTAAGCGAAGTGAACTTCTTTATTATTGTTGAGAAAAGGTTCGAACAAGCAAACAAAATCAATGTCTTTATTAAAAATGCAAGATAAACTTGGAGAAACAGCAGTGCCTTCTTCCTCAGCCTCTGGTTCTTCGTTGTTATTATTCCTTATCCCTATGTGAAAAGCTTGGTGGTTGAGGTTTTGGAGGACAAAGGTTTCAAGCAAGCCAAAGTTGATCATGGTGGTGGGACGGAGTGGTAATTGGTAGAGGATTCCTGTGTGTGCTGGGTTGCTCTCTTTCTGGGTCAGGTATTTGTGTGGTGTCAATCAGGTCTTGGATCTCATGCCTAAGGCGGGGGCAGTTGTCAGTTTCGTGACCCTTTTGCTGGTGAAAATAATAGAATAGGTTCAAGTCAAGGTAGTGCGGCACAGGGCTGGGGAGTGGTTTAGGTTCCATAATCATTAAAAATCCCTAGTCAGAGTATTATCGAGATTGGACATCGGTAATGCGTAAAAGACTAGTATTACACTTGTGCGCGTTGTGGGAGCATAACGGTATAGTTCTCATATATTTGGGTATAGGATACTCATGCAAGTGTAATAGGAGGTTGTGTTTACCGATGGTATGGAAACAGCTTCGCTCTGGATAGACCCCTCCGAATTCCATTGGTAGTATGACTATGTGTCTATGGAAGTCTGAATCAGGGTAGGTGTATTTGGTTTTAACCTGAGACTTGCACCGCTAATACTTGCGACAAACAATATACTTTGGTTTTGGTTGTCCAGGGCTTTAACAGGTTCTGTGTATGCCTCTTCTGAGTATATTCAGAATCGTAGTGTATTGGGTGTGATGTCAAGATGGAAGTATCACTCCAGTCATAGTGGAGATGATGATCACGTAGGATACGGAACTGGTGCTCTTTTATGCTGCAGCTATCGGGATATTATGACTAGGTCATATTTATCCGATTATAGAGACTAGTTACCAAAGATCTGATATGTGCTTCGTACGGGGAAGACACAATTCCAGCCCCAGGCCTTGCACGTGACATCTGATGCTGGATCGTAATACATAATACTACGTATACTATGCCTGATATAGATCACATATTCTAGTAAGAATATTTCTGGAGAATTGGGTAGGCACGATGCTTTGCTAGAAGCCAATCATGTCTTGTAAATCGGTAAAAACGTAGTACTAGGTACGTACATGTTCGGATAGTCCGACGACCAAATTTACTGCCAACATATCCGGGGATCTCATGGGTCGCTTCCCGAAGATTCACCGATGACGTATGACTCGCACTTTATTAATCTGGGATTAATTAGTAGAGAGAGAAAATTAATCTGGGATAAAATATTATTTAAAGAGAGAGAACGATTAATTTGGAATTAATCGATAAATTAATATATTCGATATATTAAACGAAATTGGATTTCGACGCGGAATTAAAATTAGATTTTAATTCGGGCGAACGAGTTAATTTAGAATTAATTCGCTAGCGACGTGAATAATAATTTTGCTAGGCACAATTATTTAATTAAATTTGATTTAATTACGTCCCAACGGAAAATTCGTTAATTTGGAATTTGCGATCCCGAGCCCGGGAGTGTTTGCGGGCGCACTCGCATTTCGAATTCAAGTGTGGCCCACAAGTCACAACAAGCGTCAAATCACTAGTCAATTGATTGATGTGATGTCTAGTCACTTTGAGTGATTGACAACATGTCACTATTGATTGATGGTGGTGGTTGGTTTAATTAAAAGTCATTTACCATTTATTTGATTATTGGTATTTGACTTTTGAATTAGTGTATTAGATACAAAAAATCCACACAACCAACACAAGACTTTTTCTTCTCTCTTTCCTCTCCTACAACTCTCGGCCAAGGGCCATTTTTGCTCTCCAAAAAATCTGCAAATTCCGTGAACACAAGGAGAAGCAAAGAGAATTTTGTGGCAAAATTTCCAAGGTGCTAGCACACTTCCGGAGTCTTGCGAAGGTGATAGGGAAACCCACCCGTGGGCATGGAATGCACACCAAGCTTGGAGCTTGGAGATGACCGAAAATGGAGCACAAATAGGAGCCTTTGCCGTGAGATTCATGGACCAAAAGCTTGAAGATTTTTGTTGTTCCTCGAATCGCCATATCCGATCAATGTTAGTATGATTCTGCCATTCTTCGTTGAGTATTCACACATGATTTCTTACTTGAATTGATCCTTGGGACTTAATAGAAACCCAACAGTTTGAGGGAGGGGAATAGGTGATTAGTATCTTATTTTTATTTTTGTGTTTTTTTACTTGGTTTTTAGTCAAAAATTTTCAAAAATTCAAATAGAAATAAATAAACAAAAATAAAAATAAAAATAAATATATATTTTGTTTTTGTATTTTTAACTTGACTAATCAGGTGGAATGATGTTTGAGATAGTTGTGTAAGGAATTTCCACTCCTGAGACGTAACTCAACCTATTTCGTAACAAGTTAATTTTTGTTTATTTCCTTTTGAATTATTTAATTTGTGAATTCTCCATAATACTAACTAAATTGGATCTTCATATGCTCAGTTGACAGGTATTATCAACATGCATGGTAACATACGGCAATGAGTTGTAAGTGAAAAGTTTGTAATATTCAGTGCTCTAGATTAATTGGAGGAAGCACCTAAAAAGAAAGCGATGAAAAAAACATTGAGATCCGAGTAATTAAGTCTGTGGGGGTATTTTAACACCTAGTGCCCCAAAGCCAAGTGGTTTGGGAGTCACTGGCCCAAAGCTCGCTACATGGATTGAAGATGTTATATAAAAATAAAAAAATAAATATCTAAAATCCGAGTAATTAAGTCCGTAGGGGTGTTTTAACACCTAGTTGTTGAGTTTCAATCAAGTCCCAAGATCATAAATCATGCATAAAAACGAGTTGAATACAACCAAATGAGGTGCGGAAAAGACTCACATGGATCGGTTGCATGCGGCGAAGATGAACCACGAACGCACTTCATGTTTCTGCCTCCCTCCAAGCTCGGCAATGGCAGTGAACTGCAGCTCCATTTTCGGCTTTGGGTGGTCCTCCATTGATGCTCCAAGCTCCAAGCTTCACAAGGTGATTCCTTGCTCACAAATTCGTTTCCCTATCACCTATGTATAACCCAAGGTGTGTGCTAGCACTCTTCATCTTCCTTGCTTCCCTTTCAATTTCGGTCTAACCAGAAACTTTTGAAGCAAAATCGGCTTGAAGCCGTGAAGGAGAGGGAGAAGAAAAGAGAGGGAAAAGAGAGAATGCGTATGTCTTGCATGTGAGAGAGAGAAAAGCCTTTTTATTTTGTTTTATATATTTACCAAGTAAATAATAAATAAAACATATATCACTTTTAATACAAAAGTCAAAAAGCAAGAAATAAATAATGTTATATTTCATTTCAAGCTTTTAAAAGCTTTTCATCAACTCAAATCAACTATTCACATCAAATCCATCCACTTTAAAAAAGTGACAACATGTCATGTCACATCACTCAAAGTGACAAGTGACTTGACGATTGATGCGACTAGCGATTTGACGCTTGATGTGACTTGCGTGCCGCGCTCGAATTCGAAATACGAATGCGCTCGCAATCACTCTCGGGCTCGGGTTCGCTAATTCCAAATTAACGAATTTTCCATCGCGTCGTAATTAAATGATTACGCCTAGCAAAATCACTATTCACATCGCTAACGAATTAATTCTAAATTAATTTGTTCGCCCGAATTAAAATCTAATTTTAATTCCGCGTCGAAATCCAATTTCTAATAATATATCAAATATATTATTTTATTGATTAATTCCAAATTAATCGTTCTCTCTCTTTAATTAATATTTTATCCCAGATAAAATATCTCCGCAGTTAATCCCAGATTAATTTTCTCTCTCTTCTAATTAATCCTAGATTAATTAAGTGCGAGTTATACATCATCGGTGAATCTTCAGGAAGCGACCCATGAGATCTCCGGATATGTTGGCAGTAAATACGGTCGTCGGATTATCCGAACACGTAAGTACCTCGTACTACGTTTATACCGATTTACAAGACAAGGTTGGCTTCTAGCAAAGCGCCATGCCTACCCAATTCTCCAGAAATATTCTTACAGGAATATATATAGATCTGTATCAAGCGTAGTATACCGTAGTATTGTGTATATCGGCCCAGTATCGGATAGTCACGTGCAAGGGCTGTGGCTGGATAAGTGTCTGCCCCGTCCGAAGCACATGTCGGATGTCTGGTAACTAGTTTCTATAATCGGATATTCATGACCTGGTCACAATATCCTGATTGGTTGCGCAACACTTAAGAGCACTAATACCATATCCTGCGTGACATCATCTCCAATATGACTGAAGTGATACTTCCGTCTTGACATCACACCTAATACACTACGACTCTCTGATAAACCCAGAAGTGGTGTACGCAGAACCGGTTAAAGCCCTGTACCACCAAGACCAAAGTCTATCGATTATCGTAAGTATTAGCGATGCAAGTCTCAGGTTAAGACTATACACACCTACCTTGATTTCGGCCTCCCATAGACACATAGTTATAATACCAATGGGATTCCGAGGGGTCTATCCAGAGCGAAGCTGTTTCCCGTACCATCGGTGAAACACGACCTCCTATCGCACTTGCATAAGTATCCAATACTTATATATATGAGAACTATGCCGTTGTGCCCTCACAACGTGCACAAGTGCAATACTAGCCTATTCCGTATTATCGATGTCCAGTCTCGATAATACTCCGGCTAGGGATATTTAAATGATTAATCCTTCGGGGATTGATACTGTCTCATATCATTCTCAATCCAGGAACTAATCATATGGACCTCTCTTCATTTATACATTTATGGTGATCTAATCACAAATGATGAGAGTGCAATTTCCTTGTCACATAGTTAATTTGTACAACAACACCGTGATCTGTACAAATAGTGACGCTATGGGTCATTTTGTCCAACACTAGTGCCCTAAAGCCAACTGGCTTGGGAGTCACTGGCCCAAAGCTCGCTACATAGATTGAAGATGTTGTAAATAAATTAAAAAATTAAAAAATTCATTGCTAAAAAGGTGTGAATTCTGATATTACATTAGGACAAAAATATTACTCTCTTTTCAACTACATTGATTTGATTAATACCTTGTTGGTTGTGTATATGGAGAATGGTAACAATAATCGGAGAATTTACTTATTTGGTAATTTAGAAAGAAAGAAAACAACTATTAACTTGGATAAGAGTTTCACTTGTTTAGTCAGTAACCTGTTTTGTTTGTTTGAACTTTTTGCTTATTTGTGTGCATTAGATGTTTGTGGGTGTCGTCGCTGTAAGCCCTCATGAGACTACAACTCCTCCACTAGGAGCACCTAGGGGTTTAAAGGCTTCTTGCATACGCTAAATGCTACCGTGATCCCTACGAAAGTGGCTTAGTTTAAAGTTGTTTATTGTATTTTAGTTTGTTGTTTTGCTCGAGGACTCTTAAAATGTTAGGTTTGTGGGTGTGATAAGCAGTAAATATATCAACATTTACCATCCCTTTTACTTGATATTTTATTTAGTTTCTCGAGTTTTGTGAATATTTTTATGTGTTTTGTGTTATTTTGCAAATAAATAAAGTTTGAGAACTCAATGGAATTGAATCGGGGCTAAAACGGCGAAATTCGAATCAAAAAGGGCAAATTGGGAAATTTCCTGTTCACGGATCGCGACGCGCAACATCCTTTGCGTCGCGACGGGCCATAATTATACATCTTAATAAATTATGCATCTCAATAGCTCACAATCTCACCTCGGGGCAAATGACTCTTAGGTAGATTTCCTTACAAGATATGAATATACCTGTTAGGCCGAGGTAGCCATAATTGGAACTTAATCTTAATTAATTTAGATAACCTGGTTAACATATGAATATGGTTAATTGGGTTAATTTGGGTGTTTGTATCTGACCATCGGAAGAGGCATTTGCATAACTTTGTTTTCCAGGTTAATAAACCGATATATTGCACAAACATGAGATAATCACTTCATCTTTAAAAGATATTGGAAGGATTCACAACCTTAGATAGTTTCTTAATATTGAGTTTTCCTTAAATTTACTTTCGCACTATTTTATTTACTTATTTTTAGACAAAATTCATCATCCAATCAACAATCAATCTATTAGATACTCGTAAATATTTAATGTTATAAATTAATAGCTAAGGTATTAAGTCCTCGTGGGATCGATATATTTTCTACTACGTGAGTGATTTCACTCATCAGCCATTCTGTCAAGCTTCTAGGCGGTGTCCTCGATATGTACTCCCCAATACTGTGATGTTATTTCTGGAGTCACGAGATTTTCAATGTGTTCCGACATTTGCTCTTGTATTTGCCCTGCATCTTATTCCATCTTTGCTTCATAGATGTATTTTAGCAATTCCTTGTTCAGCTTTTCATCTGACATCTGTGTAATGCATGATCCATAAGTGTCAACCTAAGGATGTAAAGATATGTCTGTTTGTAGGCCTTCATCATCCATGGTTAGTATGAAAGGTTCGGGTAGCTCTTCTGCTTGTTTCTCCCCATAGATGCAGTCAGCGACCAGAGAATGATCTAGATCAAGTTGAGACTCTGCTTGTTAGAGCTCCTGAACTGATACCTCTGACTCTTGATATTATTCAGCCTCTGTCTCGATTAAGGTGTCACCGTGAAATGCTTGATACTCGAAGCCTTCATCAGTGTCATCTGAAAATGTCCTGTGAGGTATGTAGCTCTGTTTTTCTATTAATTATCTCACTTGATCTGTCATTCTCTGTATAGTTGTTGCAATTGCCGCTTGACTGTGATAGATTGCATCCAACTTTTCATCTTATTTATTGAGCCAATCTCTGAGCTTGTCAATCACCTGATCTTCCTCTGATGGTTCTGGTTATTGAGCAAAATAATAGGTTGATGATGGATAAGATGGAGAATGTGGTTCAGTGAAATATGCCGGTTCGGTATATGAAGGTCTCTGATAGCTCTACCACCCTGAATTATAGTGGTTCATGCATTGATCGCTCAGGTGGTTACCACCACATATCTCATATCTAATCATTGCGTTCTGAAATGGTTGAGCAAATGTTGTATTGCTAGTCTCTGACATCAAGTGATAGTTGTTGGGTTGGATAACAGGCCTCGGAAAACCGGACCATCTCCCTGATATGGAGTGTATCTTCTCCTCTTAAAGCTCGTAATGCTTCCATCGCCCAATAGTGATCCATATTTCAACCATATGAAAAATAAAAGAAATAAATAAAAATTACAAATAAAAATAAAGAAAATTAGATACAAGTAAAGTAGATATCTTCAAAATTAATAATGCAAGAAAAATAAGTCCCCGACAACGGCGTAAAAAAACTTGATCGGTGAAATCACACACATAACGCAAGCGCACATATCGCTCAAGTAGTATAAAAAT
This sequence comes from Zanthoxylum bungeanum, assembly GCA_019454045.1. Lineage (NCBI taxonomy): Eukaryota > Viridiplantae > Streptophyta > Magnoliopsida > Sapindales > Rutaceae > Zanthoxylum > Zanthoxylum bungeanum. Next base: position 40,893 of record SKCR01015510.1, read on the forward strand.
ATTGAACCCACAATGACTTAATTTCTACTATTGTTATTAATTATTGATGTTATTTATTTTCAAGTATCTAATTGAGGTAAGAAATGATTGTTCGCTGGTTGAAGTTGGATTTGATTAAAATAAATAAATAAATAAAAATATAAAATAAAACAAGGAAATTAATAATAAAACATCTAGGGTTGTGATTCTGCCCAATATTATTCTAATGGTGAGTTGATTCTCCTATACAAGTGTAATTTATTAGTTGTTAACTTGAAACACGAAGATATGCATAAGCCTCTTCCGATGGTTAGATGCAAACACCCAAAGTAACCCAATTAACTATATTTTATGTTAACCAAGTTACCCGAATTCATTAAGGTCAGGTTCCAATTATGGCAACCCACGCCCGACAGGTATATTCCTATCCTGGAAGGAAATCTCTAAGATGTGAGATCGTGAGCTATTGAATCTAAGGCTGACACCTAAAATCCCTTCGTCAAGTTCACTTTAAGTTTACCACATCAATCTTATTGGTGATCAGTCAACAAGAAGCATTAAGATTAAGATTCAATAAACAAGCCAATGTATCACACATTATATAATTAAACCAATTATTAAACTCATGAATATTGTGCTTCATCACTTCTCTAGATTAAAAATAAAATGGTGGGGTTGAGGGATCCACCTTTAATATTTCAAATCTAGAAATCTCTCGTATTATAATATATAAATTTGCATTATATTACCAACTGACCAAATAGGCGGTATCCAATTAAGTCATGTTTTAATTAATTCCAACCGACCATAAAGGCGGTATCCAATTAAGTCAGGTTAAAATTAATTTAATTAAGTCCAATCTACTATAAAGGCAATATCCAATTAAGTAAGGTTTTTAAGATAATTTATATATTATAAAAAAATGGAGATTACCCTAAATTATCCATATTAAGGGTTTCACCCTTTACCCCAGCGAAAATAAATTAACTAAACATAAAATAAAATAAAAACACCCAAACTATTATTACAACTAGAAATAAAATACATAATTAAACATATAAAAATTAAACACACAAAATACAGTCCTCAGATCCTTATTAAGAACCTTAAGGAAAATATGAAAATGGAAAATGAAATCAGTCTCAATTTATAGGCAAAATTTTTGTCAGGGCGTCGCGACGCCTGAAGGCTTGCGTATCGCGATGCGCTGAGGTGTTGACATGTGGCACGCGTTTATCTGTGTGTCATGACGCGTAGAAGCTTGCACGTCGTGAAGCTGGCTATAGTAGATGGCGGCTGTATTATTGGCTCGGTGTCGCCATGCATAGAAGGTTACATGTCGCGATGCATACTACATTGATTACGCAGTGATGACGTGTGTCGGCAGTCTATGATTGAGGCGCGTCACGATGCAGCGAAGTGTGTGCGTCGCGAGGCGTGAAGGAAAAATCAGTTTTTACCTTTTTTGTCTGTGTTTCATCGTTTTAGCCCTGAGTCGATTCCATTGAGTCCCAATATTATTTTTATCTGTAAAATAAACAAAAACACATCTAAACGTTTATCAAACTCGAGAAACCATACTGAATATTAAATCAAATGGGCGGTAAATATTGATATATTTTCCACTCATCAAACATCTATGCATTTTGCCTTGCTTTATTATAGATCTCTCTTCCAACTCCCTATAGTGAATATTCTCAGGACCTTACTATCTATTCTCATAGCTTACCTTGGACTTTTGATAATAATTCATGATATTTACATAAGGATTTTCAACTTGAACAAAGAATATAGTTACTTTCATAGGGAGGAAAATTTGAATAGCTTAGGAATTCTTACTAACCTATCTATAGAACTTGAGGACGTACTCTGGGTAGCATGCTACTTGCGCAGCATATCTAGACCCCATGAATTTTTTTATTCAGTTTTTACCCCAAGTGGAATTTTTCCGGATCCAGATTTATTTCTGGTTTCCCTAAACACTTGAAAAATAAAATATTGTATCAGACATTAGAGATGTAGTTCCTCGCATACTAGTACCCCGAGCATACTACGTATACAAGACCCCAACACTCTTCCCACTGCAGTTACTTACTCCCTAGACTATGCTTTGATACCATCTTTGTAACATCCCATTCTTGGAAGATGCTACCGGTAGGGAATAGGTTGGCATATCCCCCTAAGCCTTTGACTCTATGGCTATGATCAACTCTTCTAATCTTATTTCAAATATAACTTATGTATGGGACCATAGACTAATTTAACACTATAAAATATATATCAAACTCAAAACTGAATACTCAACAATTAATTTATGTACAATTCTATTTATGGAAACTTAACTTATTACAATGACTTATACAACAATAACATATGCATGCAACTTTACTTTAACTCTAATTGGAATGTAACCCTTTACTCGATCTGGTGGACCATACACTCTTGTGACTGCCATCAAATCCATCCTCTCGAGCTCGTCCTCCGAGTATACCTACAAAATAGAAAAACTGGGAGGGGGTTAGATCGTTTGAACGACCTAGTGATGAGTGGTAAATCTATCACTATTTCCCACTCATTTAACCTTATATTTTGTATATTTTCTTGAGTTTTGTGTTATTTTGTAGAAAAATAAAGTTTCAGGACATTCTGGAGGTGATTTGGAGCAAAACTGTGAAAATTGGCAAAAAGGGCAAAAAGGTAATTTCTCCGCGTCGCGACGCGGAAACCGTTGGCATCATGACGCCTAACGTGCGCGGAGAGCGTCTATCATGCGCCGGGTCAACGGGTCAGAATCTGAAAAGTTGACTTTGCTAACGTGCGCCGCGCCACGTGTCATCATCACATAAGATTTGCTAACTTGCGCGTGCCACGTGACATCATCATACGATGCCGACAATCATCATCTACGCTAACGTGCGCCTGCCACGTGTCATCATCTCAAAAGATCAGCTAAAATACACTGCATGCCACGTGTCAAAAATCTATGGTGCCGATAGAATACGCGTGACACGTGTCACTTTCTTATTGGACGGAATTATTGGCAAATCACATTCTACCACGTGTCGCCTTTCCATTGCACCACTTTTTGCGCATGCCATGTGTCATTTCCTGATTGTACCGACAGACGCGTGGTCAAATCTGCGTATGACCAAGTTACTGAAGCTGGCGTTGCGATGCGTGACCTCTTGGCGTCGCGACGCCGGAACCAGATTTTGTCTATAAATTCGGCTCTTCGTCACTTCATTTGGTGTGCTCTCCTTGGGAATTTTTCCCTGGTTTTATAGGAAGCATCTATTTTTGTATATATAAATATTATTTTAATTTATGTAATTTAATTTTCAGTAATAGTAGTAATTCTTCTTTTACCTTTCTTTAATGTTTTGTAGTTAATTTTCTGCTGGGGATAAGGTGAAGCTTTTATTATTTTAATTTAGATTAATCTCCCTTAAATATAATATGGAAATTATAATTCAAAATATAAAAGATTACCGCCTTAATGGCTGGTTTTATTTATTTGACATAATGTGGTACCGCCTATATGGCTGGTCTTTAGGTTACAGATAATTACCGCCTATATGGCTGGTTTATGTTCAAATATATTACCGCCTTTATGGCTGGTCGGACTTAATTTGACTTAATAAGGAATACCGCCTTTATGGCTGGTCGGTAATATCATGTTTAATTTCTTTATTATATTAAGGGAGATATCTAAATTATAAATAGTAAAAGTGGATCCTCAACCCCCAGCATTTTATTTTTATTCTAGGGAAGTGATGAACACAATATCCACACTTAATAATTGATTTTCTTTTTATGGGTAGTTCTTTAGTTTCTTTATTGAGTCTTAAGCTTAATGCTTCTTGTTGTCTGATCACCAATAAGATTGATTTGGTAAACATAAAATGAACTAGACATAGGGATTTTAAGTTTAGCCTTAGATTCAATAGCCCACGATTTTCCTTGAGGATAGATAACCCTTTAATAGATTTCCTTACATGATAAGAATATATCTGTCGGGTGGGGGTAGCAATAATTGGAACTTAAACTTAATGAATCCAGGTAATTTGGTTGACATAGACATATGGTTCAATTGGGTTATACTGGGTATTTGCGTCTGACCATCGACATAGGCTTTTGCATATCTTCGTGTTCCAGGTTAGCAAACTGAATTAGTACACATAAATAAGAGAATCAATTCATCTTCTTAACAGTATTGTGTGGAGTCACGACCCTAGATCTTTTGAGTCTTTTATTTATTTTCCTTAGTATTTTCTTTTGCTTATTTTATTTTATTTTTATTAAGCAATTCCACATTCAACAACCAAAGCAACAAATCTCTTCTCCCTATAATTAGATACCTGTAAAAAAAATAGATTCAATAATTAATAACAACAGTACAAATTAAGTCCCGTGGGATCGATATTTTTATACTACTTTAACGATACGTGCGCTTGCGTTATACGCGTGTGTTTGCACCGGTCAAGTTTTTGGCGCCGTTGCCGCGGACATATTTTTCTTGAGTTGTTAATTTTGAAGCTATCTAATTTTCTTTATTTTTATCTGTAATTTTTATTTATTTCTTTTATTTCAGGTGGTTGAAAAATGGAACACTACTGGGAGATTGAGAGATTACGAACTTTACAAGAAGATACACCCCACATCTGGGAGCAACAGTCCGATTTTCTGAGGCATGTTGTCCAGACCAACAATTATCACTGGATGCCAGAACCAACCAATTCTACATTTGCTCAACAGAACGAAATGGGGAAATGTGTAATATGTGATGGTAACCACCCGAGCGATCAATGTATATATATTACAGAGTGGCAGAATTATTGGAATCATTCAAGGTACGAAGATACATCACATTTTCTATCTTATCCATCACCCACCTACAATGATCTTCATCAACAATCAGAAGAAGATCAGTTCAGTGACATGCTCAAAGATGTGTTCAAGAAACGAGAAGAAAAGATGGATACAATGCTTGAAACATTCCAGAATCAACTAGAAAGTATTCAGAGTCAAACAGAATCCATACAGAGAATGACAGATCAGATCAGACAATTAACAGAAAACCAGAACTACATACCTCAATAACCAGTTTCAGATGACACTGATGAAGCCTTCGAATACCAATCAGTTAACAATGACACTTCAACAGTGGTGGAGGCTGAGCAGTATCAACAACCAGAGGTATCAGTTCAGGAGCCCGAACCGGCAAAGTCTCAATTTGACTTTTATTATTCAGATTCTGACAAGGATGAAGATGATCAATTTGTACCAACTGCACCAACAACGGAGGATCAAACTTTTAATCCTCAAAATGAAGATCTTGGAGCATGCTTTGCAATGATGTTTGAAGAAGATCTTCATGAACCATCCAATCCAGTCATATCAGAGGATGAAGACCTAAAATCTGACATTTCTTTACATCCTCAGGTTGACAATTTTGAAGCATGTATTTCACAGATGACAGATGAAGAGCTGAATATGGAAATTTTAAAATACACCTGTGAAGAAAAGGTGGAACATGAAGCAGAGCAAATGGAGGAGCAAATGTCTGACCTTAATAGAGATCCAGAGCATTCAGGAGAAACATCGCTGTTTTGGGGAGTACAAATCAAAGATATCACCCAGAAGCTTGACAGAATGGAACTTCCATTCCAAGTCAAGCACCATACAAGACCTCCTGATTTTCTATCTTTCTTTGTAGGAACCACTGGAACAACAAGGAGTAAAAAGGTGATACGAGCACTAAATGAGACAAAACTCTTTTTGACCCTTTACCGTTGGAAGAGACCCTTCAAAAGCAACGCTCACATGATTGTCTTTAATCGGACATCCAAAACGACACTGAAACCTCCTTAGTAGATGAATTTCAGACACGTCTGGCTGAAGACGTAAAATTTAGTGCTAGCAGGGAGGCAACCCATGTAATTTGTTGTAATTTCTGTTTTCATATTTTATGTATACATGTTATAGAGTTTTTAATTTTTTGTGTTATTTTTGTAGGGAAAAGCACAAACAGAGCATTTTAAAGACATAAGGAATGGTGTTTGGCAATCACAAAGATGAGAACCAATTCATTAGCGATGGCTGAGTAAAGAATTAATTCTTGGGACGCATCCTAATGGATTTATATACCAAACGAGTGGCGTATTGCGTACACAATTCCGTTACCTTAATTATTGCTTTGATTTTCTTTTCTGTTGTAATTATCTTTATTTTCGTAGACAAGATCCAGAACTTTTGACCTTTCACGATTCATTTTGTTGTTTAGCAAACAAACGTCCTCTCGAAGATATTAGTTCTATTATTACTCACCCTTTTTCAAGTACTATAAATTCAGCCCGTCATTGCACCTTTGAAGGCATCCTGATTTGAAAAAGAAATACATAAAAAATGGAAGCAACTTCAAGAAGATGAGTTGAAAACATCTGCGTGTTTTGCGGTAGTAGTGTTGGTGTTAAACCACAATACGTATAAGCAGCACAGGAATTGGGTCGAGTCTTAGCTGCAAGGAATATGCATTTAATATATGGCGGAGGAAATCTCGAACTTATGGGGATCGTTTCAAAGGCTGTACAGTAAGGAGGCAGTCATGTTTTGGGAATCATCCCAAAACCCTTGGCACAGGCAAATCTTATTGGATCATCAAACAGAGAGGAACTGATCGTGCCAGGTATGTCTGAACGACTGGTAGAAATGATTAACCGTGCTGATGCTTTTATCGCTTTGCCAGGTTGCTTGGGCACATTGGTGGAAATTTTTATAGTTCTATCTTGGGCAAACCTGAACATACACCAGAAATCGATTGGACTGCTCAACGTTGATGGATTTTATGATTTTCTTTGTGTGTTTCTTGATGATGCTCGGAGAAATGGGTTCGTGTCAAAACCTATGAAAGAACTCCTCTTCACTTCCAAAACTGCTCCGGATCTAATAGACCAACTCATAGCCTATGAACCACAAGTTGACCCTATCATTTCAAAGATAAATTGGTCCGAGGACGATCGTGGTAAGAGGCGTCGAATTAATCTGGATCTTAACCTTTAATTTCCTGTAGATTTCAGCTAACCAGGTACGACCTTCATAACTCTCCTTTTACTGTTTAAGACATTGGGGACAATGTCTCATTTAGGTTTGGGGGAGGGAATTAGTTGATCAGTACCTTATTTTTAGTTTGTGTGTTATTTTTATTTTTAGTCCAAAATTTTTCGTAAAATACAAAAAAAAAAATTTGAAAAATTTTCAAAAATCTCAAAAATATTTTGTGTTTTTTGTGTTTTTGTTTTGACTAAAAATGTGAAATTGGTAAGAGATAGCTGAGTAAGGAATTTCTACTCCCGAGACGTATCTCAAAACTATTTCAAAACAAGTTAATTTTTGTTTATTTCCTTTTAAATTATTTAATTTGTGAATTCTCCATAAAATTGACTAAAATGAATCTTCATATGCTCAGTTGGCAGGTATTATCAATATACATAGTAACATACGGACATGAGCTAAATTGAAAAGTTTGTAATATTCAGTACTCTAGTTTAATTGGAGGAAGCATCTTAAAAAGTGATGGAGTAAAAAAAAAAAAAAACGTCCGAGATCCGAGTTATTAAGTCTATAAGGGTGTTTTAACACCTAGTGCCCTAAAACCAACTGGTTTGGGAGTCACTGGCCCAAAGCTCGCTACATGGATCAAAGATGCTGCAAAAATATATATATCTTAAGTCTGAGTAATTAAGTCTGTAGGGGTGCTTTAACACCTGGTGCCCTAAAGCCAACTGGTTTGGGAGCCACCGACCTAAAGCTCGCTACATAGATGTAAGGTATTGTATATAAATAAAAAATAGAGAAAAATCAAAGAAAAAATCAGAAAAATCAGAAAAATTATTCCATTGCTACAAAAAGATGTGAAATCTGATAGAACTTTAGGACAAAAATATTACTCTCTTATCAACTGCACTTATGACTATTGTGGGCAAAAATGAGTTGATTAATATCTTGTTGGCTGTGTATATGGAGAATGGTAAATATAATCGGTGAATTTACTTATTCGGTAATTTAAAATGAAACAAAAAAACTAGTAACTTGGAGTAGAAATTTCACCTGATTAGTCATTAACTTCTTTATTCTCTTTTCGCTTGTCTTTTTGCTTTTGTGTGCATTAGTTTTACTATCTTTTTACTTTTGTAAAATGTTTGTGGGTATCATTGCTGTAAACCCTCACGAGACTATAACTCGTCCACTATGGACACCTAGGGGTTTAAAGGCTTGTTGCATACGCAAACCCTTGGCATCGCGACACCTAACGTGCGCGGAGAGCTGCTATCATGCGACGGGTCAACGGGTCAAAATCTGAAAAGTTGACTTTGCTAACGTGCGCCGCGCCACGTGTCATCATCACAAAAGATTTGCTAACTTGGGCGTGCCACGTGTCATCATCCTACGATGCAGACAATCATCATCCACGCTAACGTGCGCCTGCCACGTGTCATCATCTCAGAAGATCAACTAAAATCTGCCGCATGCCATGTGTCAAAAATCTATGGTGCCGACAGAATACGCGTGACACGTGTCACCTTCTCATTGGACGGAATTATTGGCAAATCACATTCTGCTACGTGTCGCCTTTCCATTGCACCATTTTCTGGGCATGCCACGTGTCATTTCCTGGTTGTGCCGACAGACGCATGGTCAAAACCGCGTATGACCAAGTTACTGTAGCTGGCGTCCCGACGCCGGAACCATATTTTGTCTTCAAATTCGGCTCTTTGTCACTTCATTTGGTGTGCTCTCCTTGGGAATTTTTCCCTGGTTTTATAGGAAGCATCTATTTTTGTATATATAAATATTATTTTTAATTTATGTATTTTAATTTTCAGTAATAGTAGTAATTCTTCTTCGACCTTTCTTTAATATTTTGTAGTTAATTTTCTGCTGGGGATAAGGTGAAGCTTTTATTATTTTAATTTAGATTAATCTCCCTTAAATATAATATGGAAATTATAATTCAAAATATAAAAGATTACCGCCTTAATGGCTGATTTTATTTATTTGACATAATGTGGTACCGCCTATATGGCTGGTCTTTAGGTTACAGATAATTACCGCCTATATGGCTGGTTTATGTTCAAATATTATTACCGCCTTTATGGCTGGTCTAACATAATTTGACTTAATAAGGAATACCGTATTTATGGCTGGTCGGTAATATCATGTTAAATTTCTTGATTATATTAAGGGAGATATCTAAATTATAAATAGTAAAAGTGGATCCTCAACCCCATCATTTTATTTTTATTCTAGGGAAGTGAGGAAACACAATATCCACACTTAATAATTGATTTTATTTTTATGGGTAGTTCTTTAGTTTGTTTATTGAGTCTTAAGCTTAATGCTTCTTGTTTTCTGATCACAAATAAGATTGATTTGGTAAACTTAAAATGAACTAGACATAGGGATTTTAAGTTTAGCCTTAGATTCAATAGTCCACGATCTTCCTTGAGGATATATAACCCTTTAATAGATTTCCTTACAGGATAGGAATATACCTGTCGGGCGGGGGTAGCCATAATTGGAACTTAAACTTAATGAATCCAGGTAATTTGGTTGACATAGACATATGGTTCAATTGGGTTATACAGGGTATTTGCGTCTGACCATCGACAGAGGCTTTTGCATATCTTCGTGTTCCAGGTTAGCAAACTAAATTAGTACACATAAATAAGAGAATCAATTCATCTTTTTAACAGTATTGTGTGAAGTCACGACCCTAGATCTTTTGAGTCTTTTATTTATTTTCCTTAGTATTTTCTTTTACTTTTTTTTATTTTTATTTTTATTAAGCAATTCCACATTCAACCAACCAAAGCAATCAAATCTATTCTCCCTATAATTAGATACCTATAAAAAAATAGATTCAATAATTAATAACAACAGTAGGAATTAAGTCCTCGTGGGATCGATATTTTTATACTACTTGAATGATACGTGCGCTTGCGTTATACGCGTGTGTTTGCACCGGTCACCTAGTGAGTGACGGTTTAAAACGAAAACAAAAATGATTTTCAAAACATTTATCTATTTCTGAATTCGAAATTATTTTCAAGAAAAAATCTTTTTTAAAACTCTTTACTTATCTGAAAACATTTTTTTTTTTTGGAATCTTTTCTGGAAATTCTTTATGTCTGAAAAACTCTGATTTCTTTCTAAAACTCTTTCATAAAAGCATTGTGTCTGAAAATATCATCTGAAATATCTGAGGATCTGTAGAAAACCTGAATCATGGGGGCATTACGTATCGCATTCCCCTCATACGCCTAACTAGTGGTCTTGGGATATTATGTATCGTCGTCCCCCAAGCCATAGAACTGAAGCCGGGTGTTCAAATACATGTTATTAGGGCATTTTATATCGTTGTCCCCTAATGCATGCCACTGTCTTATCTCTGAATCTAGGGTTTATGGGTGATATCCCCTAGCTCTGAAATCTGGTAGTCTTGGGGCATTACGTATCGCCGTCCCCCAAGCCATTGAAACTAGGATCTAGGGGCGTTACGTATCATTGTCCCCCTAGTCCTTCTCTACACGTGCACATGTCATGTCCGTCAATTCCATATATGTACCAAGTTACAACTGATGTGAGTTTTTTCTCCATGCCTCTAAAAATCATCAAACTCATGTTTATTAAATCAATCATTCTAAGAGCATTATCAATCGTAAAACAACTATAATCAAACTTGGCTGATGCCCTATGTGCTGAAAGGTAAGTCTTAAGTCAAAAGTTAATAACTAGAAATCAATTTGAGAAAATGGTCCACTCACAGATTTGGAGTCCAGCTAGTATTACTTCACTTCGCCGAAGGAATTTATGGTTCCTACGATGATTTCTAATTGGTAATTTAATCAGAATACAAGTCGTGGAATATGCTTCGAAACTATTATTGCTATATGATGTTCTACTCTTGTGACATTATATATTACGTGCATATGAGCTAAAAGGATATCCTAATGATGGACTCTAATATCCAAAGTTGGAACTAAAATGGCTAAAACTGATTCTGAAAAATTGATCACGCATCACGATGCCAGAGGTTGTGTGTCGCAACACCCACTGGTTCAGACTTGAGGCAGAAGCATTTCCTTGTTCTGTGTCGTGGCACTCACATAATCAGACCCGATGCAAAGAGCAACCTTATGGTCTGCGTCGTGACGCCAAGTGTTAAGCGTCGCGACGCCTATACATCCAGTACCGAGGTAGAAAGTCCTCCATTGTTCCGTGTCACGACACAAGCTTATTGGTGTCATGACGCTCGCCCAATTTCAGGGGTGAACATCAACTTCTAATAACAAAGCTCAAGTAATCCCCAATATTATCATCCAAACTCCAACTCAACTTAACATAACTCATTTCATATCCTTAAATCAAACTCAAACCATTTATTTTAATATAAAAAAAATAAGCAATCCTCAAATATATTCATAAACATAGACTTCATTCCATGCTTAAACGACCACGATACTTCTCAAAATGCATGATTACAACTAAATCGAAGCCAATTAAGCTAATCCAAACTCTAAGGTTTACTAGGTGGGAATTGGGGGTTTTACGACCTTTGCTTAAAACTGAAAATTGAGAAGATAAAAAGAGAAAGGAAGCTTACCAATCTTGGAATAAAGATTGAATGGATCAAAATTACTTGAAGAAATGAAGATGAGAAGAAAAATTAGAGTGAGAAGGCTCCCATACCAGCCCTTCACGTTTTTTGGCTTAAGAAGATGAGGGAATAATGCCCTTTTTATAGGCAAATGGGTTGATTTTTTTTTTATGAAATGGGTGGCTAGGATTGTGCCACATCACCTTTAATCTAGACTATTCCAGATATCTACTGTAGTAGTCACAAAAATCACATTTTTTGACCTATTTCTGATACGATTTTGGAATAATATTCAACGCGGAAGATTTAGGACTCGGTCTTAGAGTTCCGATGATATAAAGTTTATAAAAATCAGAGATCGTATGACAAAGTTACGACCCAAATACCACAGGCTGTTTGGATTTAATCTTAAAATGAATTCCATATCGAAACTGCGAGGAATTTGCTGAATGTCCAAAAAGTCATTTCATGAATATATACATGTTCGAACATGATTTATATCATGTATCATGCAATCCATTAAAAGTCATCAAGATTACCAAGGTGTTACAGAGAAGTCTTAGAGGTTTAGGAATCTTTGATTATTATGATGTTTGTCGTGCTTAGCACGACGGAGCATGATTTCAGGAAAGGCAACCCCACATTGTGTTGGGGTTTTTGAGCGGGCGCAACTGATGCTCGCGGTTCGGGTGAAATTGTAACTTTAAAACTGTTTAAATACCAAATAAATTATTCAATATCTAATATGAATAATCCATTCATATTTCACCTAAAGATATTTATTTGATATCAAATAACGACAAAAATAGTTAAGAAACATCGCGAAACTTTTATGAAAATGGTTTTCCACAAAATGGCGTAAAACGCGCTTTTGATAGAACCAACTATCCAATGTACATGGGGGGCTACCCAGGTTAGCCCCAATAGTACTTGGCCAGTTCATGGACTGCCTGAACATCAACCAATTCACTGTTTGGGCAGCCGTCACCCAGTTGGCTCAAAAGTTACCTGATAACGTCGTTTTTGCCGTTTTCGCATATTTCAACTCCAAAACAGTTTTTGGAAATTATTCCAACACCCAAAACACATCCAATACATTTATATGACATAAATTTCATCACCATAAAAATAGTTTTTCCAGATCTGATCCAGAAGGTAAAAATATCAACATTTCATGCTTTAATCCAATTTTCTTAACATTAATCACAACACCAATCCAAGCCACCACCAATGAAGCACCCAAAAACAATTCTAGGATTACAAGAGTGCTCATAACACTCTAGAATGGCAACATATCAGCAAATGATCAAATATTACAATAATATCATTCAATACTACTTCACACATGCACCAAGCTTTCTAATCAATCTTCCAAATAAAAAACACCCAAATTCTAAGAAAATAAGAAACCCTAGAATCTCTATAGATGCTCAAGAGCAAGAAACATGCTTTCTAAGATTAGGGATATAAGGAATTACCTTTAATTCTCTTCATTCCCTGGGCTTTTTCTTGATTTTCCTCATTTTTCCTTCTTGAATCATCAATAAAATTTGAGAGTATTTTTAGAAGAAGGGTTTAGACCATAGTAAGCAAGAACAAGAAAAGAAAAAAAATCACTTTAAAAAGCCAAATTGCTGACTTAGTGAAGGGTATTTTGGTCAATTTCCAATTTAATTCAATTAAATTAAAATCAAGCTTTATGTTAGCAAATCAAATTTACACACCTTTAAGCTTAATTAAAACATGCCACATGTAACCAATAATTATTAAACATTTTTCATAACAATTATGAAAAAGAATATCATTTAATTATTCAAATATTTAACATTTAAATATCTAAATAGTTCATTAATTTAATTATTATTATTATATATGTATTTTTTATTTATATTAAATAACAAATACATATATTAATGGCATGTGTCAAAGTCTCTTTTGACAAATAATTAATATGTATCAAATCAAATTTTGTATCAAATATAAATACACATTAATTATTAATTGACCAAAATTCCCTAAAGCATGTGTTTTCGTTTAACCGTTTAAATGATTCGAATTCACTCATTTAATCCGATGAAGTATTATGAATAATCTGTATTATTCATAAGAAGTTGCCCAAATGCTCAACGAGTACACTTCATATTGTGGGACTCTCTAAGTTTAGGTTTATCCGTCATGAAATCCAATTTCGTGTCCATAATTCACCCACTCGTGAATTATGACGACCACAGATAATCTCGCTAAACTATGTAAGTTGAGGTCATTGCATACGTATAATCCCTCTGTCACAGGCTATCCATATTATACCTGGGATATCGATAAGAACGTCAAATCCTTATGGTATAATATAGTCGACTTTCAAATTTACGTTCTCTAAATAACACTTGGAACTCGCTTCCGAAGTTATACCACGGCCATGGATTTACTAGATCGCAAACACGTGTAGGAAACATTTGCCCTATACATAGGACTGACAGATTCTATCTTGATACGCACTGGATATCATGAGCATCAGTCCACACCCAACGAACAGGCGGAGGTCTGATCTAAATAGATCGGTGACGTGACTGCCATCAAAGTATGGAGGATAACTCATATATCCATTGTGGTATCTCAAGTCGATGGACCACTATGCTCGCTCAACTCGAGAAGATTCCTATTGACGTTGGTGTACCATCTATTAGGAAATCTTCAGTGAGTCGTTCAGTGTTTGTCAAATAAACATCTATATGTCTATACGAGTCTCCCGAGACTCATGGTTCATTGGGATAAACCATCGGACCAATTCACACTATACGATATATACTGGTCTGAGCGGATTTCACTAACCGACCCGTGTTAGTAAATCTGGACCATGAACTTTATTTAAGGATATACAACTTATAGTGATGCTTCCTAATGTCAATTACAAACTACGTTATAACTGCGCACTACATTGTAAATCCTAGGGTCTTTGTCTAATATACACGTATCACTAAATCAGATTTAGTTTCAATCTAATCATAATCAGATATTTAATCGTAATTAGATCGAATATGTATATAAAAGACAAGAAGCTCCACCATTAAATAAGTAATATTATGGAAAAATGAATTGTTCGTATTCATGAATCGGACATAAATACAATCTGGATTGGCACTCTGATCACCAACCCTAACAAATTCTCCCACTTGCTATAGTGCCAATCTACGGTATCATATACACATCTCAATGTGTATCACATACTCATGGCCCTCAAGAGGTCACCTAACACTTAAGGGGTAGGCAACATGAAGTAGGTCCGCTATAACAATTGAGTTTGTCCAACAAACACAATCGGTTCCCTTAGCTAGCATCATTAATATTTTGTAGAACCCAAGTTCTACATCAATATGACTCATATGTGATATCAATATTGTGTTATAGGTATTAAGTTGTCTATGTATTTAGATATCAAATACAAAATACTATGAGACAACCGCAAACACGACACTTATATCAAAACTTTTAATCTATAAGGTCACTCTGCAACTTCATAAGTCAATACTTCACAAGTTAAAACTAATTCAATAGAATGAACGGTGACACTCCCACTGCATCTTTTCTGACTTTATATGACATAGACCATCTAATGTCATAATTAGACTCAAAACTAATTTGATCCTAATGGTTGCGGATTATATTCTCCAGGAATAGGAAACTCATTCTTAATATCTCAAAGATAACAAAGAACTTGTTTCAAGACACATCCTATGGTCTACAGCGTATCAAAATAGCTCTTAACTATTACGATTAAATTGATATCTGTAATCGCACATAATATAGTATTTATTATGCCATTATCATATGATGCATAAGATTGACTAGACATTCTAATCAATTTCTCTTTCGACAAAGGAATCATCCTTTATGAAAGATGAATACTATATACAAGAGACACACTAACTGTCAAACAGTTATACTAACTGTCATACAGATTGTTTTGATGTGTCCTTTATTAGATCATATCTAATGCATGACTAATGAGAGTATCTCACAAGTCTATAGTTTTATATCATATATAAACTTTATATCAAATATAACAGAGACTACTCCCACTGCTTTCACGAAGAAAAGAAGACTTAGGTAAACCTTTTACCTTATAAACATCTCATTATTACATTAATAATGATAATGTCGTTAGGATATATAACACTAGAAAGAAATTTGTAAGCTCCCACTGACCCTACTATCATATGTGTATTCTTTATGCTTTGATAAAATTAGACAATCTGACTGTGTAACATCCCCTATCTGTGAGATGTTACCGGCAGGGGATAGTAGTACTAACCCCATAAGCCACTGACTAACTACTCATAACAAAAACTGTACATTTTTCACTATTTGTCTATACTTTGTATGAGACTGTAGCCCAACTCGATAATACTGAAAACAAACTCAATATTAACTATTGTACTTGATATCATCTCTTTATACAATGACTACTCAATAAAAAGTGATACAAGACTCATACATCACTATAACTCATGCTTGACTATGACTGGACTTTCACTCAATCTCTGACTCGTACTGGTGGACTCCATCCCTAGTGACTGCATCAGTATCCGTCCTCCTGAGCTCGTCCTCTAAGAAACCTGTAAGATACAAAAATTGGGGTGGAGGTTAGATCACTATACGATCTAACTGAGTGGACAAAAACTGAAAACTAATATGAAAACTTTTAGTTTCAAAAACTAGGTTCCAAAACATGTTTTATGTGAAAAACTCTGCTTTTGAAAACTTTCTTGAAAACCATACTCTTCTTTTATCTGAAAACATTTTTTGAAAACTTATGAAAAAGATGTTGCTGATGCTCTTCGCCCAGGAAAATGACTCAACTGGACTTGTCCGGGAATAACTCAATCGGGTCTCTATAACTGGTGGTCTACGCCCAGGAAAACGACTCAACTGGACGTCTCTAAAAATAGTACTGCTCTACGCCCAGGAAAACGACTAAATTTGGCGTCTCTGTAACTGGTGGTGCTCTATGCCTAGGAAAATGACTCAACTGAGCATACCCACAAACTATAACTGGTGGTGCGGATCTATGCTACCACCCAAGCTTTGAACTGGAGTCCAGTTACACGATCATATGCCGTCATCCTGGCTCTACATGTGCACATGTCCTCTATATCCGTCAATTCCAACTGTATCTCAAGTTTCATACTGGGGTGAGTTTTTCCCTCATGCCCCGAAAAACATGAAAATCATACTTTAAATCTTAAAACTGTAAAGAAAATCTTTTATTTTCTCGAAACATAAATGTATATAATCAATAACTGAAAAGAAATCTTCTAACGCCCTGAAGCGTAAAATGTAAGTCTGAAGCAAAAATAAAAATAAAAATAAAATTTAGTTTTAAAGAAGAGTGTACATTCACTGTTTAGAATCTGGCTGGTACTAGATCCATTAACGAAGAGAGTTGCGATTCCTGTGAAAAATCTAGGATTGGGAACTTGATTAGTATACATATAGTTAAATAAACCTTGATATCTAACTAAGCTTAACGATACGTCAATAGGTTTTACCTACGAGACTTGTCATAATCATGTTTTTAATGTAAGATATGTATACGGACTGATACAAGACCCCAAAGGTGGTCTCTAACGCGTTAGGGTGGAACTGAGGTGGTTTAAAGCTGTTTTCGAAATTTTTGAGTATCGCGTCGCGACGTTGTAGAGCAGCGCATCATGACGTAGCTTCTTGATGCGTACTTCCCTTTTCTTCATGCGCGTCACGACGCGCTGCTCTTCAGCGTTGCGACGCGATTCTGGAAAACAAAATTCTGATTTTGCTTCTCTAGATTCATTCAAACTCAAAACATCAAAATCCACTTTATATTAACACTTCCAAGCCAAAACCAACATACAATATATCATCCTACACTCCATTCTACATACATTAACTATCAATTCATCAACAATTTAACATTTAATTCACTTCATCCACTTCACAAATTTACACCCAATTTTTAAAAATAAGAGGTTTACCAACCTTTCTATTGATTCAACACAAAAAGAATCACATATTCATCATCATACACATGTTCTTAACACAATTACAACCAACTAAAATTCAATCCATTAATTTCACTTAATTCTTACTCCAAAGGTAGGTTGGGGATTTTACACCAATCACCATTTTTATCACAATAATCATTTATTCACTATCATATCTTAGCTAATTAACCTTCTCTAATCATCAAAACTTAAAAACTCCAAAAATAAGAAAATGGGTCGAGTGGGTTTTCTTACCTCCTTTCCTTGTTTTCCTTCATTCTTTAAGTTACATGGATGTCAAGCTTCTATGCTTCTCCCACTTTTTCTTCTTTCATTATTTCTTCATTTCCTTCTTCTTCTTCTTCTTCTTCTTCTTCTCTTCTTCTTCTTCTTCTTTTTCTCTCTCTTTTCTCCCTCGCCTCTTTCTCTCGGCTCAATCTTCTTTTCTTTCATTTTATTTTTCATTTTTCACTTTTGGAAAATGGTGAATAGTAGTCCCTTATATAGTGGACCCAAATGATATAAGAAATTAGTCCCTTATATAGTGGACCCAAATGATATAAGAAAGTTGTAGAAGAATGTAAAAGAATGAAGAAAATTTGATACTTTTTCATTTTGACCCCGAAATTACTATTCATCCAAACTTTTGACTTACGTTTTTAACCATCTTCTGTTCTGAATTTATGAAAATATTCTACACGGAAGTTGGGGGTCTCAATTTTAGCTTTCTGAAGATATAAAATTCACAAAAATTGGAGTTCATATGAAAACATTATGCCCCGAATACTACGAGCTGTCAAAGGGAAATATCGTACAATCTCATCCCGGGATCTTGAGGAATTAACCGATCTTGAGTATATTTGAGTCTCAACATAATTTATTTTATGTGCCTTCGTCCCGTACGTACAGTACAATTGTATATAGTAGTAAAAACTACCGGTCGTTACAGAATGTTATCAAAATTTGAAAACACATATTTCTAGAAAGCTTATATGAGTCTTCAATAGGCTCTATAAGCTAATATATAAAACTGTGATCTTAGCAAAATACAAACTCTAGGGTCATTATAGAATGAACTCTTCAAACAAAAAAAACCACAACGGATCTCTCATTCGACGAAACCATTTAGGAACGCCACTTTGCATTCTTTAGCTAAAATACATAGTTTAATATCAACATTAACCGACAGATCTTTAATTATTCAATTAATGCGACTAGAGACAAGTTTTCTCAGAATCTATAATAGATTACTGATTATAACTTTTCTCACTGTCATACTGTAAAGGTCAAGCCTTTAATAGGCTCACTTTGCTTTTTCTGTGCAAACAATTTGCACATTTTATGAACGATTCATACCGAAAGCTCAATAAAGTTCAAAAGTTGATTGTAGTAAGCTATGAACAATCTTTGATCTATGGTTCAACGCTAACTTCTGAAATCGATATCAAATATCGCTTCCACTATAAGTTATAGGATAATTTTCTTTGATAAGAAAACAACATAACCATTAAGTATCAAATAATGGGCTACTGATTCTGACATCCGATTGGACTTATATGGAAGCTTTCTAAGGGTCAATTCATCTTATTAATTATGTAGTTTCATTATAGTTTATCACTGTCACATTGGACTTTAATAAGTCAAATCTTTTCTACAATTGTCAACATCTGATGTTACACACCAAGTAATAAAATAATTTTAATACTCGGCATGGTAGAAAATATATTCTATCAAATAGAATAAAATATTCTATTAAATAGAATAAATGATAAACTTTTCTTGTACCTCCAAGGCGCAAGTACTTTCAATTATATAACCATTATACAAAAGAAAGATTCAAATCTTAAAACTTTTAAGATTCGAATTTTCTACTTATAAATATCATATACGTAACTGTAGAAACTAATAGAACCTTAATTAAAAAGATGAATTGATGTTACTGTTGGGGTTTTGGTGCGGGCACAACGGAAGCTCGTTGTTCGGGGGAAATCGTAATTTTAAAACTTTTTTAAATTACCAAATAGATTATTCAAAATCCAATATGAATAATTTATTCATGTTTCACCTAAACATATTTATTCGATATCAAATAACGACATAAATAACTAAGAAACATCGCGAAACTTTTATGAAAAATATTTTTCCGCAAAATGGTATAAAACGCATTTTTTACCGAACCGACCACCTAATACACATGAGGACTGCCCAGGTCAGCCCAAATAGTATTAGGGCAGTTCATGGGCTTCCGAAACAGTGACAAATTCACTGTTTGGGCAGCCGTCACCCGGTTGGCTCATAAGTCACCCGGTAACACCGTTTTTCGCTGTTTTCACTTATTTCAACTTCGAAACAATTTCCGACAACTGTTCCAACACCCAAAACACAACCAATACATTCATATGACATATATTTCATCACTAAATACACAGTATTTCTAGATCTGATCCATAAGCAAAATATATCAATTTTTCATGCTTAAAATCCAATTTTCCAACATTAATCTAATTAATCTTAACACCAATCCAAGTCACCACCAATGAAGTACCCAAGAATAATTCTAGGCATTACAAGAGTGGTAATAACACTATATAATGGCAACACATCATCAAATGATCAAAATGAACAAAAATTACACTAATATCATTCAAATCTAATTCACACATGTACCATGCCTTCAATTCCATCCTTCAAATCAAAAAGCCCCAAATTTATAGAAAAAAGAAGAAACCCTAGAATCAATCTAGATTATCAAGAACATGAAACATACTTTCAAAGCATAGGGGGATTGAAGATTACCTTTAATCTCTTATTTTCCTAAAGCTTTTTCTTGATTTTTCTTTATTTTCTTCCTTGAATCTGTTGGGAAGCGGCCGCGAGTGCGCATCAGAAAATCAAAATTATTATGCCGCTTTCCCTTTGCCCAATACCCATTTGTTTTGATTATTCTACAAGCCTATGCATGTTACTATATATTCTAAGCATAAAACTCATAAAACATGCAAAGAACATAAACCTAAACATGCCAACTATCATAAGAACTCTAATTAAAATAAAGAAAGAAAAAGACTTACTGCAAAAATTTGTGAAGAATTCTTTGAGTTTATATAATGCTCCAAAGACAACAAAATTAATTAAGAATCCGATTTGGGATAAAAGCTAATTTAATCTTAGCCATTGGATCTTAATTTAGTGGTTTAATAAGATTATAAACCCTAATAAGAGTTTGGGCCGAATTGGAATTCAAAACTAATAACAAAAAAAATACTATTCACATTACTATTCACGTTAATAGTAATTTTTTTTATTCCAATTCCCAAGTGCCCCTATCGTCATTCACCGATCCCTAAGCCACTATGAAATCTCATAAATGATCTGTTCAATAATTAAACACATTGAACCATTTATGAACAATTTCTACAGCAATCATATATGCTGTTATATTTGTACTGTGCATTGGTAACCATTGATTTCGACTTTGTTGTGTGTGACCTTTTGGGTTCCCCTCAAGTTGGACATGAAATGAATCCTGATAATTTAATCGAACATAAAATGATTCATCATGATTTTAATTATCAATGAGATCAGATGTTGAAGTAGCAACAATGACCAAGGTTGAAGCCTAGCAACATGCAAATGCCCCCAAATGAGAAGGAAAGATATATATATATATATATATACCCATTATGTATGCGATTTGCATATGATACGGTCTCTCGCATCACTGTATCCCCGCCTATTGACCTAGGGTACAGAAAATATCTACATATATGGTCAAAGGTATGATATTGATATTGTCATTAATCATGCTAACCCAAGAATCTCACATGATTCTTCTGTTGTGGCCACAGTCTCAAGCACTGATCACACATATCAACCCGCGAACTGGAATACTACTCTTATAAGAAAATATTATCCGAGAGAGTGGCGATTCTCTGCTGTATCTTTACAAACTTCATGTGTTTCAACAAATGACACAATCATACCATTATGACCAGATCTTTTGAATCGGGGGAAGGAGAATGTCAAAGTTATTTGATCCATACAAAAGATTGTAAAGACCTCAAGTCTAAGGACTAGTCATATAATCGATACATGAAAGGTCTCACAGACACATGGGATAAACACTCCATATGAAAACTTTCGACGGTTAGTTCAATGGACACGAGCAACTCATGCATCCATATGGTACACCAAGAGAACGGATCTCCGCTAGTAGCCTATGAGATCGGCTACCCCACTTAAGGGCGGATCATATCATCATGCTAGTCTCTCCGCTTTGTGAACGCCCAAATTATTCACAAAACTATGACTAGGAACATTTAAGAGTAATGATTCTCATAAGGCATGGAAGCCATCATCTTATTACTCCAATGGCTTTATTATAGTGTTGATGATTCATATAAGTTATGTAAGACACGTATAATAAAGATTGCCATTTTATTAATTAATGAAGATATTACAAATACATGTACATATAGCCCATCCACAAGTTGGGTATAGGGCATATCCCTAACAATCTCCCACTTGCACTATAGCCAACTAGTATGAATCTAGACCCCATACTCTCAGGTGAGCCTATCATGCTTTTGTTGAGTCAGCCCTTTAGTCAGAGAATCTACAAGATTATCTTTTGTGGGTATTTTCTCTATAATAACTTCTTTTCTCAAAATAATCTCCCTGATGAGATGAAATCGCCTGAGTACTTGCTTGGATTTCTGGTGGGAACTTTGTTCCTTTGATTAAGCAATGGCGCTCGTGTTGTCACAGTACATCGTGACGCCATTCTTTATCACGGGAAGCACTTCCAGCTCCGTGATGAACTTCTTTATCGAGACTACTTCTTTAGCTGCCTCAGATGCTGTAATATACTCGGTTTCAGTGGTGGAGTTCGCTGTAGATAACTACTTTGAGCTTTTCCAACTGACAACACCGCTATTCAAAGTAAACAGATATCTTGTTTGTGATCTGCTGTCATCCCTATCGGTCTGAAAGCTCGCATCACAGTAACCAATGACTTTCATCTCAAAACAATCTCCGTATGTCAAAAACACATCCTTAGTTCTTCTCAAATACTTGAGGATTGTTTTGACAGCTGCCCAGTGCTGCTCACCAGGATTTTCCTGATACCTGCTCAATATGCTAAGAGCATAAGAGACATCAGGTCTTGTACATAGCATGGCGTACATGATCGATCATATTGCTGAAGCATAAGGGATCCTACTCATACTCTATCTATCTGAAGGAGTATATGGACATTGCTCCTTAGATAATTTGATTGCATGACAAGTAGGTAAATTACCTCTTTTAGAATCTTTTCAAAACTTTATATATGTATATAGATTGAGAAATTCCTAACAACCTATTAGATCTATTATGATAGATCTTAATGCCGAGGATGTAGGCCGCTTCTCCCAAATCTTTCATGGGGAAATTCTGAGATAACAATTGATTGGTGGCTTGCATCATGGGAATATCATTCTCGATGATTAATATGTCATCGACTATAATACAGAAAGAAGAAAACAACAGCATTCCCGCTACTTTTCCTGTAAACACAAGGCTCGTCTACATTTTGATGAAGTCAAATTCTTTGATTGTCTCATCAAATCATATATTTCAACTTCTGGAGGCTTATTTGAGTCCATAAATGGATCGTTTAAGCTTTCATACTTTATTATGATCATCCTTAGATGCAAACCCCTCAGGTTGTGTCATATAGACTTCCGCTATGAGGTTCCCATTAAGGAAAGTTGTTTTGACATCCATCTGCCAAATCTCATAATCAAAGTGTGCAGCTAGTGCCAGTCAAATTCGAATGGGTTTTATCATTGCAACAGGCGAGAAGGTTTCGTCATAGTCAATTCCTTGGAATTATCTATAACTTTTCACCACCAACCTAGCCTTATAGGTTTGGATGTTGCCTTCTGCATCAGTTTTACACTTGTAAATCCACTTGCAGCCTATCATACCCTAATTAAGAACTCTAATTAAAATAAAGAAAGAAAAAGGATTTACTTGAATCCTAGACTCCTCCAGTCCTCCCTCCAATCTTCAAGCTTTTCTCGAACTCAGCAAGCTCTTCCACATTCCAAAGAGCCACCCAAGTGTGTGCTTCCAAAGATGCACACACCAAAGCTAAAACTCAACGACAAGACTACCCCTTGAGTGCACTGGTATTTTTCCCTTGGTGCTAGCCTAGACAAATACCTCAAAATTTTAACTCGAGGTTCCTCTAGTTAATTAGACTTAAGGATCCTCAAAATTAATGCTTACTCTTAAACTTTAGAGTTGCTCACTGATATAAACCCAAGATATGAAAGGCTTGGTGCAAAAATTGTGAAGAATTCTTTGGGTTTATATAGTGCTCCAAAGACAACAAAATTAATTAAGAATCCGATGTGGGATAAAAGCCAATTTAATCTTAGCCATTGGATCTTAATTTAGTAGTTTAATGAGATTATAAACCCTAATAAGTGTTTGGGCCGAATTGGAATTCAAAACAAATAACAAAAATAAATAAATAAAAAATTTACTATTCATATGGTACTATTCACACATTACTATTCACGTGAATAGTGATATTTTTTTTTTATCTATTTATTCCAATTCCCAAAGTTCCCCTATCGTCATTCACCAATCCCTAAGCCACTATGGAACCTCATAAATGATCTGTTCAATAATTAAACACATTGAACCATTTATGAACAATTCCTACAGCAATCATATATGCTGTTAAATATGTATTGTGCAATGTTAACCATTGATTTCGACTTTGTTGTGTGTGACCTTTTGGGTTCCCCTCAAGTTGGACATGAAATGAATCGTGATAATTTAATCGAACATAAATTATCCTCCGATCAGATGGTCGTTCGATTTCAATGACCAAAGTTGACATCTAGCAACATGCCAAGGCCCCCAAATGAGAAGGAAAGATATATATACCCATTCTGTATGCAATTTACATATGATACGGTCCCTCGCCTCACTGTATCCCCACTTATTGACTTAGAGTACGGAAAGTGTCTACCCATATGGTCAAATGTATGATATTGATAGTGTCATTAATCGTGCTAACCCAAGAATCTCACATGATTCTTCCGATGTGGCCACAGTCTCAAGCACTGATCACACATATCAACCCGCGAACTGGAATACTAATCTTATAAGAAAATATTATCCGAGAGAGTGGCGATTCTCTGTTGTATCTTTACAAACTTCATGTGTTTCAATAAATGACCCAATCATACCCTTATGACCGGATCTTTTGAACTGGAATACTACTCTTATAAGAAAATATTATCCGAGAGAGTGGCGATTCTCTATTATATCTTTAAAAACTTCATTTGTTTCAACAAATGACCCAATCATACCCTTAGGTTTTATCCCTTCAGGTGCATCCATCAAGTCCCAGACTTGATTCTGATACATAGAGTCTATTTCGGATTTCATGGCCTCAAGCCACTTGACTGAATCAATGTCACGCATTGCTTCGTCATAACTGGTGGAATCTTCATTATCAATGACCTGATCATGTTCCTCATCAATATGGAAACCATATCTTTCAGGCTCATATCTTTCCCTACCAGACCTTCTAAGATTATAACCTTGTGTTTGTTCCATCGTTTCCATTTTGAGGGGCCTGGGTTTAGTTCTTTGTTAGTTTGTTCTTCTCGTACCTCATCGAGGTCAAGTCTACTCCCACTATATTTCTTGAGAAGGAATTCATTCTCTAGAAATTTAGCATTTCGTGAGACAAATGTTCTTTGTTGATTTGGGACGTAGAACACGTACGCTCTTGAGTTCAGGCATATCCAACAAACTTACATTTAACTGCCCTATCATCCAATTTGTTAGTTTGTGTGAGCTTAACATATGACACATCCCCAAACTCTTAGATAACTAAGACTAAGACGTTTCCCAGACCATAACTTATATGGTGTTTGACTAACAGTCTTGGTAGGAACTTGGTTTGGTAGTAGTGTTGCAGTTCTATAGGCAAGACCCCAAAAAAGATGAAAGAGGTAGATTCGTGTCTGGCATCATTATCAGACCATATCTAATTAATGTTCGATTTCTCCTTTCAGAGACCCCATTATGCTGTGGAGTTCCCAGAGGAGTCCACTAGGAAACAATGCAATTTTCTCTCAAGTAATCTTGAAATTCACCGCTTAAGTATTCACCACCTCGGTCAGACCTTAGTGACTTAAAACTTTATTAAGCTGGTTTTCTACTTCAGCTTTGAAGTATTTGAATTTCTCAAAGGCTTCAGATTTGTATCGCATAAGGTACACATACAATATCGCAATTGATCATCAATAAAGGTAATGAAGTAGGAGAATCCACCTCTAATGGTGACTGAGATTGGTCCTCATACATCAGAGTGTATGAGTTCTAATGTCTCCGCTGCATGCTGTCATTTACCTTTGAAAGGTAATTTGGTTATTTTACCAAGTAAACAAGATTCACAAGTTCCATAAGGTTCACATTTGAAGGGTCTGAAATACCCATCCCTATGTAGCTTAGTTAATCTTGTTTCATTGATATGACCTAAGTGACTGTGCCATAGAGTGATTCATTGAGATTATTCAAGTTAATATTGTATATATTAGAGATTGAACATCCTTTGTTAGTTTGTAAGATATAGATACCATTATTAAAATACCATCTCCATATTTTATTTCATTGAAATAAATAGAACATTCATTACAACTTATTAGGCATGAAAAGCCTTTATTGCATAAAGAAGAAATTGAAATGATGTTCTTTACTAGAGAAGGTACATAAACAGAATCTTCTAAGTCTAAAACTAAACCATTCGGCAAAACTAATGAATAAGTCCCCACGTACAATGCAACAAGTTTTGCTCCATTACCCATGCGTAAGTCAACCTCCCCATGACGGAGTCTCCTACTATTTTCAGGCCCTGAACATTGTTACACAAGTGAGTCCCACAACTGGTGTCAAACACCAAGTAGAAGGTTCAGAGTTTTGAGAATATAGTTCAATCATATACAACATACTTGAAGCATTGGGCTTTTGGCCTCTTGGGCTTCCCTAGCTTCCTTGGCTTTCAAGGATCTGCAGTCTTTCTTCCAATGACCATTTTTCCACAAAAGAAACATTTCCCATTTCCCTTTTTCTTCTCCACCTTACCATTGGGATTTAGGTGATCTGGAGCCTTGGCCTTGCCCTTATTTTTCTTTGGCCTCGTGGCTTCAGGTCCGTACTCGTAAGCATGACGAGGTTTTAAGCTCCGGTTTCAAGTCCTTCTCTGCTTGCTTTATCAGATTGTGCAATTCTGCTAAAGTAGCTTCTTTTTCAGACAGATGAAACTGCATAATAAAGTTAGAGAATTCTTTTGGTATGGACTGAAGAATTAGATCGTGACCTATCTCATGATCCATGATGAACCCAAGGTTGGACAATTTTTCAATGTGGCCAATCATATTAAGCACATGTCTACTAACAGATCCTTCCTTATACCATGTTTGGAATAAAGCACATGACACTTGGAATCTCACGGTATGAACGAAAGTTGTATACAACTCCTTCAAGTGAAAGATGATGGTTTGAGCATCCATATCTTCGTGAGCTTTCTGAAGTTCGTCCTACATAGAGCCAAGCATTATGCAAACTGCTTGCTCATCATCATCGACGTGTTTCTTCCAAGCATCAAATGTATCTTGGTCAGCATCTTCTGCGGGTTCAGGGGAAATGGTCTTTCAAGAACATAGAAAATCTTTTCTTGTCGTAAGATAATTTTAAGGTTTCTAAACCAGTCATTGTAGTTGTCCCCTTTGAGCTTATGCTCATCAAGGATGGAACGAAGTGATACTCTGTTTGCCATTTGAATGTTTGTGAAATATTTTAACCCACCTAATAAGAGAAAATGTTTAAAATTAGGAATATGTTTTCATTAATGTTTCATAATAACATGGGCTTTTAATATTATGAAGTTGCTCCCACTAATTGTTTTAAAATTTTAAGCAAATCGCATCAACCCAATATGATGGATTTCTTGTGGGCAAGGATCCATTATCATCATTTCATAACTCTGACTAGGGCCGGTTGTTATAAAATATGATAATTAGGTAGGCCCAACCAATTTATGATATAAATCATAATTCCTTGATCATTGGGTTAGGCAATCAAACATGCCAAAGCTATGCTAGTCCTGTGGACACCCAATCTTTGCCACTAAGTTATAAGACCACGCCTAAGGGTCGCTGCGTCTTATGAATCAGAAAAGTCAAACCATTGTCAATAGTACGATTTATGGACAAATTGGTATGGGTCAATCTTGTAAAGCCTAATCCTGCCAATACAGTTTAAGCCTTTTGGGTCTATGCTTTACAATGGGAGGCAAATTTTAGACTTAAATTATATTGAGGATTTTCGCAAGTTTAAGTGAATAACTGTCAAATGGATTCCTCCATTGAAAACCCCAGAGGGAGGGTGGAGCGAACTCTCTTAAATACCCTTACCTCTTAGACTCTTATTGCCTTGGTGACAGGAATAAACAATAGATCCTCCAAATTAGTCCAACACTTTAAATATGCTTTAAGGTAAGCCTTAAGTAAATAATTATCTAAATGTCTTCACAGCTTTTCCTTTGGGCTATAAGAAGGTAGTGAGTGAAGGAAGACACCAAATCATTATCTAACTCTAGTAATACATTTGGTTAAATTAACTTTATTTTGGAAAGTTTTATTAACCCCTTGGTCCCAACCCACTTGTATCTTTTATAATGTCTTTTATTATAAACAAGTGATTTATATTTATTAGCCTTAAAGGTAATAAATCTCTAAGTTCATCATGGAATAATTACTTTGCTAAGGGATAAGCAATACACTCTCTCTTTCTTAGAAAGTCTCTAGATGCTTGCACCGTAAAATAATCATGCCAATTTTAATCATACATAGAATCATCAAGCATTGAGTTTTAATATGTTGGAATTATTTTAGGCATTAAATAACTTTGATTAATATTTAATTATGATATTGCATTTTATTTTATTCAAATAACTTTACTATCACCTTTTTCTGCAGACGTGTGAACTTTAATGCAACTTCACAATTCAAATCTTAACCAAATCATGCAAAACTTGTGCCTAAAATTAAGTTCAGGGTGTTAGCTTTCCAACGAGCTTTTAAACGCCCAATTTCGAGTTCAAATGAGTGAGAAATAATCAATACAGAGCGGCTGCGAGTGCGCAGCAGTAAATCAAAATTATTATGCCGCTTTCCCTTTGCCCAAGACCTATTTGTTTGATTATTCTACAAACCTAGGCATGTTAATATATATTGTAAGCATAAACCATAAAACATGAAAGAAATAAACCTAAACATGCTAACTATCATAAGAACTCTAATTAAAATAAAGAAGAAAAAAACTTACTTGAACCGAAGACTCCTTCAGTCTTCCCTCCAATCTTCACAGCTTTTCTCGAACTCAGCAAGCTCATCCATGTTCCAAAGAGCCACCCAAGTGTGTGGCCTCCAAAGATTCACACACAAAGCCAAAACTCAACGGCAAGACACGCCTTGAGTGCACGGGTATTTTGCCATTGGTGCTAGCTAGGAAAATACCTCAAAACTTTTAACTCGAGAATCCTCTAATCAATAGAATTAGGATCCTCAAAATCTGTGGCTTACTCTTAAACATTATAGTTGCTCACTTATATAAACCCAAGATATGAAAGGTTGGTGTAAAAAAATTTGTGAAGAATTCTTTGGGTTTATATAGTGCTCCAAAGAGAAAACAAAATTAATTAAGAATTCGATGTGGTATAAAAGCTAATTTAATCTAGCCTTTGGATCTTAATTTAGTGGTTTAATGAGATTATAAAACCCAAATAAGAGTTTGGGCCGAATTAGAATTCAAAACAAATAACGAAAAAAAAATTACTATTCACATTACTATTCAAGTGAATAGTAATTTTTTTTTTTTGTATTTTTTTTATTCCAATTCCCAAAGTGCCTCTATCGTCATTCACAAATCCCTAAGCCACTATGGAATCTCATAAATGATATGTTCAATAATTAAACACATTGAACCATTTATTAACAATTCCTACACCAATCATATATGCTGTTATATTTATACTCTGCACTGTTAACCATTGATTTCGACTTTGTTGTGTGTGACCTTTTGGTTTCCCCTCAAGTTGGACATGAAATGAATCATGATAATTTAATCGAACATAAATTATCCTCCGATCAGATGGTCGTTCAATTTCAATGACCAAGGTTGACATCTAGCAACATGCCAATGCCCCCAAATCAGAAGGAAAGATATTATATAATATATATATATATATATATACCCATTCTATGCGATTTACATATGATACGGTCTCTCGCCTCACTGTATCCCCACCTATTGACCTAGGGTATGAAAAGTGTTACCTATATGGTCAAAGGTATGATGTTGATAGTGTCATAAATCGTGCTAACCCAAGAATCTCACATGTTCTTCCTATGTGGCCACAGTCTCAAGCACTGATCACACATATCAACCCACGAACTGGAATACTACTCTTATAAGAAAATATTATCCGAGAGAGTGGCGATTCTCTGTTGATCTTTACAAATTTCATGTGTTTCAACAAATGACCCAATCATACCCTTATGACCAGATCTTTGAACCGGGGAAGGAGAATGTCAAAGTTATTGATCCACACATAAGATTGTAAAGACCTCAAGTCTAAGGACTAGTTATATAATCGATACATGAAAGTTCTCTCAGACACATGGATAAACACTCCATATGAAAACTTTCGGTGGTCAGTTCGATGGACACGAGCAACTCATGCATCCATGTGATACACCAAGCGGACGGATCTCCGCTAGTAGCCTATGAGATCGGCTACCCCACTTAAGGGCGGATCATATCATCATGCTAGTCTCTCCGCTTTGTGAACGCCCAAATTATTCACAAAACTATGACTAGGAACATTTAAGAGTAATGATTCTCATAAGGCGTGGAAGCCATCGTCTTATTACTCCAATGGCTTTATTACAGTGTTGATGATTCATATAAGTTATGTAAGACACGTATAATAAAGATTGCCATTTTATTAATTAATGAAAATATTACAAATACATGTACATATAGCCCATCCACAAGTTGGGTATAGGGCATATCCCTAACAGGATCATCAAGCCAAGATTTGAGAGCTTTGGAGGATGTCATTTGGCCATAGCAAGCCATTAAAGAAGAAAAGAAAACATTTTCCCTTTTAAAACAACATGACCAACTTTGGTAGGGGCAAAATGGTCAATTTTGGAATTTAATCTAATTAGAAATATTATAAGCTTTAATTTGACAAATCAAAATTTGCACACTTAAAGCTTAATAAAATCATGTCATTGGTAACCAATAAACAAATATTTTTCATAACAATTATGAAAAATATATCATTTAATTATTCAAAATTTTTACATTAAATAATAATTAATATAATTATTATTATTATATATGTATTTTATTTACATTAAATAAAAATGCATATATTAATGGCATGTGTCAAAGTCTCATTTGACAATTAATTAATATGTATCTAATCAAATTATGTATCAAATACAACATACATATAATTACGATTGACCAAAATGCCCCGATGCATGTGTTTTCGTTTAACGTTTTAAACGATCCGAATTAACTCATTTAATTTGTTGATGTATTATGAATAATCTGTATTATTCATAACGCGTTGCCCAAGTGCTCAACGAGTACACTTCATATTGTGGAACTATCTAAGTTTAGGTTTATCTGTCACGAAATCCAATTTGTGTCCATAATTCACCCACTCATGAATTATGACGACCACGGTAATCTCGCTAAACTATGCAAGTCGAGGTCATTGCATACATATAAACCCTCTATCACAGGCTATCCACATTATACCTGGGATATAGATAAGAACGTCAAATCCGTATGGTATAATATAGTCGATTTTCAAATTTACGATCTCTAAATAACACTCGGAACTCGCTTCCGAAGTTATACCACGGCCATGGATGTACTAGATCGCAAACACGTGCATGATACATATGCCCTGTACAGAGGACTGACATATTATATCTTAATACGAACTGGATATCATGAGCATCAGTCCACACCCAACGAACAGGCGGAGGTCTGATCTAAATAGATTGGTGACGTGACTGCCATCAAAGTGTGGAGGATAACTCATATATCCACTGTGGTATCTCAAGTCGAAGGATCACTATGCTCGCTCAACTCGAGAAGATTCCTATTGACGTTGGTGTATCATTTATTAGGAAATCTTCAGTGAGTCATTCAGTGTTTATCAAATAAAAACCTACATGTCTATATGAGTCTCCCGAGGCTCATGGTTCATTGGGATAAACCATCAGACCAAGTATCGATATAAGACATATATTGGTCTCGGTGGATTTTACTAACTGACCCGTGTTAGTAAATCTTGACCATGAACTTTATTTAAGATATACAACTTATAGTGATGCTTCCCAATGTCAATTACAAACTACGTTGTAACTGCGCACTACGTTATAAATCTTAGGGTCTTTGTCTAATATACACGTATCACTAAATCAGATTTAGTTTCAATCGAATCATATTAGATATCTAATCATAATTAGATCGAATATGTGTATAAAAAAACAAGAGGTGCTACCATTAAATAAGTAATATTATGGAAAAAAGAATTGATCGTATTTATGAATCGGACATAAATATGATCCGGATTGGCACTCTGAGCACCAACCCTAATAATCTCTCTTACTTTCTCTAGTGCCAGTCTACGGTATCATATACACATCTCAATGTGTATCACATACTCATGGCCCTCAAGAGCTCACCTATCACTCAAGAGGTAGGCAACAACAAGTAAGCATGCTATAACAAATTGAGTCTGTCCAAAAAACCCAATTGTTTCCCTTAACCAGCATCATTCATATATTGTATAACCTTAGTGATACAACAATATGACTCATATGCGATATCAATATTGTACTACAGCTATTAAGTTTTCTATGTATTTAATGATCAAATCAAAAATACTTTGCAGACAACCGCAAGCACAATACTAATATCAAACTTCTAATCTATAAGGTCACTATGCAACTTCATAAGTTACAAATAATTCTACTAATTTAGTAGAATCAATGTTGACACTCCCACTACAAATTTTTTGACATTATATGACATAGACCATCTAACATCATAATTAGACTCAAAACCAATCTGACCCTAATGGTTGCAGATTATATTTTCCATGAATAAGAAACTTGTTCTTAATATCTCAAAGATAACCAAGAACATGTTTCAAGACACATCTTATGGTCTACAGTGTATCAAAATAGCTCGTAACTATTACGATTAAAATGATATCTTTACCGCACATAATATAGCATTCATTATGAAATCATCATATGATGCATCAGATTGACTAGACATTCTATTCAATTTCTCTTTTTACAAAGAAATCATCTTTTACGAAAGATTAATATATATACAAGAGACACACTAACTATTAAACAGTTATACTAACTATCATACATATAGTTTTGCTGTGTCTTTTATTAGATCATATCTAATGCATGACTAATGGGAGTATCTCACAAGTCTCTTATTTTATATCATATATAAAACTTTTTATCAAATATAACAGAGACTACTCACATTGCTTTCACAATGAAAATAAGACTTAGGTAAACTTTTTACCTCACAAACATTTCATTATTACATTAATAATGATAATATCGTTAGGATATACAACACTAGAAAGAAATTTGTACATTCCCACTAACCCTACTATTATATATGTATACTCTATACTCTGATAAAATCCGACAATTTGACTATATCAAAATTAGAGAATACAGATTTCCAGAAAGCTTATTTGAGTCTACAATAGGCTCTATAAGCTAGTATATCAAACTGTGATCTTAACATAATACAAACTCTAGGGCGATTCTAGAATGAACTCTTCAAACAAAGAAACCACAACGGGTTTCTCATTCGATGAAAACATTCAGGAATGCCATTTTTCATTCTTTAGCCAAAATACATAGTTTAATATCAACATTAACCAACAGATCTTTAATTGTTCAATTAGTGCGACTAGAGACAAGTTTTCTCAGAATATACAATAGATCATTGTGTATAACTTTTCTCATTGTCATACTATAAAGGTCAAACCTTTAGCAAGCTCATTTTGCTTTTGATGCGCAAATAATTTGCACATTTTTATGAACGATTCATAATGATAGCTTAATCAAGTTCAAAACTTGATCGTAGTGAACTACGAACAATTTTAAATCTATGGTTCAATGCTAACTTCCAAAATCGATATCAAATATCGCTCCCACTATAAGTATAGGATAATTTTCTCAGATAAGAAAACAACAGAACCATTAAGTATCAAATACTACACAAATGATTCTGACATCCTATTGAACATATACGGAAGATATCGTAGGATCATTTCATCTTATAAATTATGCAGTTCCATTTATAGCTTATCATTTTAGAATTTAACTTCAATAGGTCAAGTGTTTTCTACAATTGTCAACATCTGATGTTACACACCAAGCAATAAAATAATTTTATTACTCGGGATCGTAGAAAATATATTCTTTCAAATAGAATACAATATTCTATTAAAATAGAATAAATGATAAACTGTTACTTATACATCCAAGGCACAAGTACTTTCAATTATATAACAATTATACAAAAGAAAGATTCAAATCTTAAACCTTTTAAAATTCAAATTTTCTACTTATACATATCATATACGTAACTGTAAAGACTAATGGAACCATAATTAAAGGGGTGAATTAGTGTTACTATAGCATATCCCCAAAAGTATTGAAACTAATTCGGTAACACTCAATATCAAACGAATCAAATCATATAAGATTCGATTTCTCCCACTAACTAACTCCATCATGATGGAATCGTAGAAGAATAACATTGAGTAAGAATCATATTCATTAAATAACTCTAGAACTAATTTCCATAAATTCATATGTTTGATTATTTCAAACATCCTTGAACATTTCAAAGACTCACGACGAATTTTTAAAAATATAGTTTTCAACACTTCAAATAGAATATCTTTGAACCATTCAAAATATTCTATCTGTGTTTCATCAAAAACATATTGAAAGTTCTCAAATCATTCAAGATGTTCAAAATATATTCTTTTATAAACACATAACTAAGTAATGACAATTCATTAACTAAGTTACGAAGTAAAGAAAACTATCCAAGGCAATTTCTAATTTATTAAACTACATACATCCAATGCATTAGTTTAATAAATATGTGGTCCAATGACGATCATTGGTTAAATGAGACTTAATCACATCCTGAATACAATATTCATTAAATGGATAAGGATATATGGTGTGATCTTATATCAGACCATCATTTACCATACGGAATAAGCATCCAATGCTTAAGTGATGAAATCTCATAAAGTACTGTTCTAAATTATTTAGTTAACCGAATATTTTTCTTAATGTTTATCTCTTCATCAATGACACTACTAGTCATATTAAAATATATAAAAATTGTTTATAAAGAACAAGTAAGTATCCAATAGTCGCAAGTTCTGATATCAAATATCAAAACAATCATTAAATATTATTTTAAATAACTAGATGAGAGATCTGGTATCCAATACCTACAGTTGTCGTATTGTGAGAATCGATATTTTCTATACATAATTATACACATCTCATTTCTTAAGCTCTATAATTTGCCTTCAATTATTCACAATAATTGTAAATAATTGATTAGCAAATTGTGTCAAACACGTGACTTCTAAAAGTCACTAAAGCCAAGAAACGTCATTATAAGATAAACAAATTGTTAGACAATTATGACCCATAGCGTCACTATTGTTAGACATTATGACCCATAGCGTCACTGTTTTGTAAATGATATTGTATTATTGTACAAAATTAACTATGTGATAATGAAATTGCCTTTTGCCGTTTTGTAATTTATTTACTTTGATATATAAATGGCGAAAGTCCATATGATTAATTCTGTATTGAGATGATATGAGACAGTATCAATACA